>CM046454.1:13486595-13788092 GCA_025506515.1 Flaveria trinervia | reverse complement strand
CTCTTAACCCTAGATGAATTGCTTGGTGCTCTAGAGGTGGGTTAAGCACATGACATGACCTAGATGGAAAAGAAAGATAATAAATGTATGAAATGAACAATGATGAAGATAATAACTATTATCTATGTGTACGTACGATGTGTGATCACCTTCTAAGTCTGGTATGATTTGAAAGAAAGTAAAGGATGGTTTTAAACGAAAGGTAAAGTATGTTTTATTATAAAACTAGAACTAACTCAGCAATGCTGACTTTTATGTGTTTTTAGTTGGCAGGTAATGTTGCTGAGGATGGCACGGGGCGGCTACTCAGCTCTTTTGGATGGCATTCTTTTGTACAATGCTTTTGCATTATAATGCGAACAAACGATATTTTGTAATGAATGTTGTATTATTTTGCAAAAGCGTTTATTATAATGAAATGAAATGTTTGTTTTAATGTTTCCGTTGCAATATTTTATTTAAATTGATGTAATTATATTTTTTATGTGCAATGATAGACCAGCTGTAAGCGTCCCGGGAACGGGGCCTTACAAGTTGGTATCAGAGCCAAAGTTTAAGTGAAACGGGTAAATTTTCAAATAAACCTCAACTTAAACTGAAAATGGGACCGAAAGGGAAGGAATGCCCGTTTGAGTAGCTACGTGCCATCAGATATTTTCTTAATGATAACCGGTATTATGTGCGCATGTTATGTGGTTATGTGTTGTTTGTAGATTTAGATACTGACCTAGTCAGGATAGGTAATGTTTGGGCTATGAAGATTAAAGTAAGTGGCTAATCATAACTAGCCACTATAATTAGGGACTTACTATACTTGACATAAACTAAGTTGTTCCCTTGAATGACCATGTTAGTGTTTGAATATTTCAGTGTGTGTGTGGATGGCCGGTGGTAGATCTTCGAAAGCTTCACATGGTGGAGGTCTTGGTGCTGAACCGCGACCCAAAAGAGAAAGGCCTAGAGTTGAAAAGGTGGTTCATGACGAACCCGAGACCCTCATCCGGAGGGTGGTGATAAGAGCGCCAATTTGAGAGCCTTAGTAAAAGAGGCTGTTGTGGAAGAAGTTCATCAGGTCATGCAAACAATCTGACCGTTTGTGGTGACCGAAGTTATCAAGGTTGTGAGGGAAGGGGAAAGGAAAGAGAGGAATAGGTCCTCGGGAGGACGGGAGCAACCGAAGCCTGAAACGGTTCTCTCTATTGATGAAGAGGAAGAACACGAGGCTGTAACTACGGGGAATTTCAAAGGTGTAAGCCCCCTACTTTTGATGGTAATGGCACTGCTGCTGCTGCTCACCGATGTGTGAGAGAAATGGAAGCTGTTCTGAACATCAGCGAGTGTCGAGAAGATCAGAAAGTGAAGTTTGCTGCTCACTCTTTCGTGGACTTAGCTATATGTTGGTGGGACAATATTGTCGAAGCTGAGGGTAGTCGGGATATGGGAGGATGAGATGATCTGAGCTGAAAAAGTTAGTGATTGAGTACTTTTGTCTTCATAGGGAGATGGACAAGGTTAAGAGAGAGTTCTTGTAGTTAGAGGCGGGGATGATGACACATCAACAGTACACCACCAAATTTAGTGAGATGGCACGGCTGGTGCCGGATCAGGTGACGCCTCTGTCACGAAAGATTACGTGGTATACTCAGGGCTTGCCGGCGGATATCCGTAGGCACATGATCGCTGCCCAACCAAGCATGTTTAGGTTGGCGATTGATTTGGCAGGAAGGTTGTACGATGAGCGAGAGGTGGTGGTGGTTGAGGCAAGCAAGAAGGGTGGTGGTGATCGGAATTGGAATGGGAAGAGGTTTGGTTGGGGTGGTGATCGACGAGTAACAAGAAGGCACGGGTGGATGATCGCCATGTGGTCACACCAGGTACGGGGTCGAAGTGGTGTGGTAAATGCGGGAAGGAGCATTCGGGGGAATGGAAATGGGGATCAAACATCTGTTTCAAGTGTGGAAAGCCTGGTTATATGGCTAGAGATTGTAGGGTTATGAGGTGTTTCAACTGTGGGGAAAGTGGTCACATGAGTAAAGACTGTAAGAAGTCGAGGGCTGGAGGTTCTGGGGTGAAGAAGACTGGAGGAGAAGGACCGAGGGAGAGCACCAGAGCGTTTACGATGACACAAGAGGACGCTAGGACGGACCCTGATGTTGTGTTAGGTACGTTTCTAGTAAGCCAAACTTTAGCCTCCATGTTATTTGATTCTGGTGCCAGTAAAAGTTTTAATTCAATTGCTTTTTGTGCTAAACTGTCTATTAGTAGTAGGAGTGTGGATGCGCCCTTTGATGTAGAAACTGCCATAGGTAAGTCTACCAGGATTTCTGAGATGATAGAAGGTTGTGATGTGGAATTAGAAGGTGATAAATTTCCTGTTAGACCATTCGTGATGACCTTAGGTGGTTTCGATGTAGTTCTTGGGATGGATTGGTTAGCAGACTACAAGGTGAACATTGTGTGCTGCAAGAAGATGATTCATTTGACAGCGCCTGACCGGAGTTCGGTAACGGTTTATGGGGATAGGGTCATGACGATCCCGAAAGTAATCTCAATGGTGGTGGCGGGAAAGTGCATGGGGTGTGAATGTAGTGCCTACTTGGCCTATGTAAAAGACATGGATACACCAATGCCATAGCTGTTTGAAGTACCGGTTGTGTGTGACTTTCCAGACGTGTTCCCAGAAGACTTACCAGGAGTGCCACCTGACCATGAGATCGAGTTCCAGATTGACTTGATACCGAGTGCCCAACCTGTTGCCAAGGCACCATATCATTTGGCTCTGACTGAGATGAAAGAGTTGATGGAGCAAATGCAAGAGCTGCTCGATAAGGGGTTTATTAGACCGAGTATCTCCCCTTGGGGTGCTCTGGTTCTGTTTGTGAAGAAGAAAGACGATAGCATGAGGATGTGTATTGACTATAGTGAGCTGAATAAGTTGATGATAAAGAACCGATACCCATTACCAAGGATTGATGATTTGTTTGATCAGATTGAAGGTGCCAGTTGGTTTTCAAGGATAGACCTTCAATCTGGTTACCATTAGTTGAAAGTGAAGGAGCAGGATGTTGTTAGGACCATGTACGTATGGAGTACTAACTGATAATGCGTGAAACCAAATCAAATAGTGCGGAATCCTATTTGATTGGCGATCCAATCAGTGAGAACGCAGTTTAGATCAATCTAACGATTAAAGAAACGTTAAGAACGATTAGAACAAGATCAACTGTGAACTATGAAGTTGGAACATGCTCTCTGGAGTCTCTGGATGGCTAGGGTACGAATATGAGTCGAAATTCTTGAAGTGTTATGTTTTTTCACGAATTAGATGGTATTTATAGGTTAGGGTTTGTCAATCGTACGACTGAACCATTAGCATGGTTTAGTCGTGCGACTGAATCATGCGACTGATCCATACGCACGACTGAAGGTTCTGTCGTGAGGCTGAGCCAATCTTATGTCTCAATCGTGCGATTGATCCAGTCTCTTGGTTCAGTCGTGCGACTGGTCCATTAGCATGAAGTATTCATGCGTATGGTCCATTAGCATGGTCCATTCACATGAAGACTTCATACGATTAAGTTTGAACATGTTTCTTAATCATTACTGACTAAGAACTATGCACAATAACCTCAAATCTATATAGTTAGTTCAATATGCTTTATTACACAATAAATAATGAAACATTAAACATTATAAGCACCAATCACATATTGTATTTCATTCAACTCATTCATTACATATATGTAAGACATGACAGACATTTTACATTAAGTTCCTAAACTAGGTACATATGTATCAACAGATGTTCCTAAAACAGCTTTTCGCATGCGCTATGGACATTACGAGTTTCTTGTCATGTCTTTTGGTTTGACCAATGTGCCAGCTTCTTTTATGGATCTGATGAATCAAGTGTGTCGACCGATGTTGGATAAATCAATGATTGTTTTTATTGATGATATCCTGATTTATTCGAAAAGCGAGATAGAGCATGACGGTCACATTCAGGAGGTTTTACAGACGTTGACAAAGGAGAAGTTGTACGCCAAGTTCTCCAAGTGCGCATTTTGGTTGCGCGAAGTTCAGTTCCTGGGTCACATGGTGAATCCCGAGGGGATTATGGTGAACCGGCAAAGGTGGAGGCAGTGATGCAATGGAAGTCTCCAAAGACGCCATCCAAGATTCGTAGTTTCTTAGGTTTGGCGGGTTATTACAGAAGATTCATTCAAGACTTCTCTAAGATCGCTTCTCCACTAACCAAGTTGACTCGAAAAGATGTAAAGTTTGTATGGGGTCAAGCTCAAGAGAAGGCATTCGAGGATGTAAAGGCGAGGTTGGCTCAAGCTCCTATTCTGTCATTACCCGATGGAAGTGAAGATCTGGTGGTTTATTCTGATCTTCCTACTCGGGGTTGGGGTGTGTGTTAATGCAGAGAGGAAAGGTTATAGCCTATACATCCTGACAGTTAAAGGTTCATGAGGTCAATTATCCTACTCATGACTTGGAGCTAGCAGCCATGGTCTTTGCATTAAAGATTTTGAGGCACTACCTTTACGGGATGAAATGCACCATATTCAATGAACACAAGAGCTTGAAGTACTTCTTTGAACAGAAAGACCTGAACATGAGGCAGAGACGATGGTTGGAGCTCGTAAAGGATTATGATTGCGAGATCCATTACCATCCGTGCAAAGCCAACGTGGTGGAAGATGCCCTTAGCTGGAAAGAGAGACCCGAACCGATTCAGGTGAAAGCTAACTAGTTGATCATGACCTCCGCTGTGATCAAGCAAGTCAAAGAGTTCCAAGATGAGGCATGAAGGAAGATCATCTTAACTCCAAAAGAATGAGAGTCTGATTGCAGAATTGGGTGAAAACACACTCGGTGTAAGAACCTGATTCGGACGGATGTGGATTCCTCGCTTTGGGGATCTACGCATGAAGATTATGGACGAAGCTCATAAGACTCGATACTCTATTCATCCCGGTGCTACAAAGATGTACCAAGACATGAAGAAAGATTATTGGTGGCCGGGTATGAAGCGTGATGTGATGGAGTATGTGAGTAAATGCCTTACTTGTTTACAAGTGAAGGCCGAGCACCAAAAGCCATATGGGAAGATCCAGCTTTTGATATACCGGAGTGGAAGTGGGAGCACATCACCATGGATTTTATTACGAAGCTATCGCGTACCCCGAAAGGGTATGATGCCATATGGGTGATAGTTGACTGTTTGACGAAGAGTGCTCACTTCCTACCGATCCGCGAGACATATTCATCCAAGAGGTTGGCGGATCTATTCATCAAGTAAATTGTAACTCGTCATGGTGTGCCGGTGTTTATTGTGTCTAATCGTGACATCCGGTTTACATCTAAATTTTGGAAGAAATTCCACGACGCGATGGGCACGAGGTTACATATTAGCATGACTTATCATCTCCAAACGGATGGTCAGTCAGAAAGGATCATTCAGACATTGGAGGATATGCTTCGTGCATGTGTTATCGATTTTGGGGGAAGTAGAGATGACCACTTACCGTTAGCTGAGTTCTCATATAACAACAGTTATCACGCTAGCATTGACATGCCCCCTTATGAGATGCTATACGGTAGGAGATGCAGGACACTCGTCTGTTGGGGTGATATTGGTCGGAAAGAGTTAGGAAGCGTCAAGGTGATCGAGGCTACGACTGAGAATCTTGAAAAGATCAAGGCCTTCATGAAGGCAGCCAAAGATAGACAAAAGTCGTATGTTGATAAACGACGTAGACCGATTGAGTTCCAGGTGGGTGACAGGGTTATGTTGAAGGTCTCACCTTGGAAGGGTATCATTCGGTTTAGAAAGCGGGGCAAGTTGAGCCCAAGATACATAGGGCCTTTCTGAATCATTGCTAGAGTAGGAGAGGTGGCCTATAGATTGGAGTTACTAGAGGAGTTAAGTGGAATTCATCCGACATTCCACGTATCTCATCTGAGGAAAAGTTTGGTAGATGAAGATATGGTTGTACCACTAGAAAATATCGAGGTAGACGAACGGCTCAATTATGTGGAACAACCAGCGGCAATCATTGATCGTAAAGAGAAGATATTGAGGAATAAAGTGGTCCCACTTGTGCGTGTACAGTGGAAGCACAGAAAGGGATCTGAGTCTACGTGGGAGACTGAAGAAGAGATGAGACAGCATTACCCACGTCTATTCGAGGAATAACAAGTTTTGGGGACGAAACCTATTTAAGGGGGGTGGACTTGTAACACCCGTTATTTCCTTTGAAGCCAAAGAAAGAAGAAAAAGAAAGAAAAGAAATAAAGTCCAAAGTTGAGGGACAAATCTTGCCAAAACAGGAAAATCTTTGGAGGAGTGGGGGTATAAAAGGGGCATGCCTACCCACACCCCTCTCCCACACTCACTCCATTTGGCCAAGAGAAGAAAGGGATAGAAAAGGGCAAAAAGCTTCGAGTATTCTTGGATTCGAACACGAAAGTCGAAGGCAAACGGGTTTGTAGGAAGCTCTACTCGAAGAGGCTGTTAATGTGAGTTCTAGGACCCCTCTTTTACATGTTTTCAACTGATTTTGGAGCTGGAACACATGGCAAATTGTTTTTGGTTGTGTTGGGTGTAAAACCCGTATGTATGTGTATGTGTATGATTAGGGTGGGGTTGATTTTGGGCTTGGTTGTGCCTTAATGATGTTGTGGTTGTGTTTCTAGGGCTTAGGATGGTTGGTTTTAGCCTAGAATACGTTAGAAAGGGGCTGGAAGCCGAAAACTGCAGTGCTGGTTTGAAAGGGACTGGATTCTACACCAGCTAGGGCTATGCGACTGGAAGCCATGCAACCGAATGGAGGCCATGCGGCCGAAGGTATATGACTGAAGTCCATACGCATGGGTACCATACGACTGAGAGTCATACGCATGATGGTCATGTGATTGAAGGAAATGCAGATGAGGGTCATGCGACTGGGGGAAATGCGGATGAAGGTCATACGACTGAAGCCCATACGCCCGAATACCATGCGACTGAGGTTCATACGCATGGGAGTCATGCGACTGAAGGCTATGCGACTGGGAGTCCATACGCCTAAGTGTTCATTCGCCCATAATGCCTATACGCCTAAGTGTTCTCATGCGTATGGAAGGCCATACGACTGAATAGGGTCCATACGCCCAAATAGGGCTCATGCGCCCGAAAGAACTTAGTTTATTTTCTGAGTTTTGGGGGAACAGTGTTATGTAGACTTTGACTTGGAGGATTCCTGGGGGTTCATTAAGTTGACTTTCAAGGTCATAGACGTTGTGATGGGCTTGATGTATGTTGGGTGCTTATGCACGATTGTATGTTTGTGGTATGTTATGCACATATGTTGTGCCTTGTATGGTGATGTTGTATGTTTCTGTTCATGTTCCTTACTTTGTATGATTGTCTTCCTGTGGCTTTACTTTGTATGTTAATAAATGAAATGAAAAGTATTATGTAACGTAATGAAAAGAGGAACGAAATGAAAGAATGCATGCATTAATGAATGAACGAACGAAAGAAAGGCTTGCAAGAAAATGTATAGAGGTTCACACTCAGTGAGGAGTGTTAGCTCAACCATGTGAGGGTTATGTAACACCCGGTTATTTATCTATTTTGAGGTCGACGAAGAAAGAAAAGAAATAAAGTCCATAGTCGAGGGACCAAACTCGCCAATGAGAGAAAGGGGAAATGTGGTGATATTTATAGGAAGAGGACAACCATACTCTCCCCACACCCTCACATTTCAGCCAAGAAAAGAGAGGAGAAGAGAGAAAGGAAGAAAAGAGGAAGAAGTGTTGGTTCGTGTTGGTTCGAGTGGCCAAAATCGTTGAGAAGCGAGTCAAATCGAAGCTCTTCTCGTTGTGGTCGTTTGTGTGAGTTCTAGGACCCCTCCTTTAAACGTTTTTAAATGATTTGGGGCTGGAAAACATGTGAAAATTGGGTTTTTGAGTGTGTGCATGTTTGACCCGTTTATCTATGTTGTGTGTATGATGCGTTTGAGCCTTGTTTGGGAGCTTGTGTGTGCTTGAATGGTGTTGTGGTATGCATCCCTAAGGTTTAGAATGGTTGATTTGGGCTTAGAATGGGTTTAGATGAACTTGGAGGTCGAAAATGAAAGATTGGGTTCGGGATGAATTGCATTCTGCATCAGCTAGGGCTAGGCGATTGACTGGAGGCCATACGACCGAATGAAGAGCGATTGGGATCTATTCACAGAAATGGGAGTTCATTCGCACGATTGGGGCCAGTCGCATGGGGAGTCACGCGACTGAGGGTCTAGTCGCATAGGTACTCATCCGCATTAGTTCCATTCGCATGAGGTCCATCCGCATTAGTTCATTCGCACGATTGGGTGTTCATTCGCATGAGTGTTCATCCGCATTAGTTCATTCGCACGATTGGGTGTTCATTCGCATGAGTGTTCCTCCGCATTGGTTCATTCACATGATGCTCAGTCGCATGGAGGCCACGCGACTGAAGGGTGTCCATACACCTGAATAGGGCTGTTGCACCGAGGAGAAGTGTAGTTTAACTTCTAACTTTCGGGGGAAAGTGCAGATGTAAGTTTTGACGTAAAGGTTCCCATAAGAGTATGTAAGATTACGTTGAGGCCTTAGAGAGCATGTTGGGCATGCTGATGATGTTGCATTATTATGTATGTTATGTATGTATGATGTTGCCCTATATGATGTTGATGTCTGTGTATGATATGTTCCTTATTATGATGTATGTTTATCTTTCCTATGGCTTTACGTGTTATGTTAATGAATGAACCGAAAGTATTATGTAACGTAAAGCGAAAGATAATGAAAGAGGAACATGATGAATGAATGCATGCATTAATGAACGACTGAATGTAAGAAGGCTTGCAATCAAATGTATGGAGGTGCACACCAGATGAAGGTGTTAGCTCAACGGTGTGCGGGTTAGCTACCCCAAGGATGCACACTGGGGTCCAATCTTTGTGATTGACCATATGAATGGGATCCTTGCCGCTTGCCCTAGGTGCTAGAGTTAGCTTCGTGCACAATGTTCAAGGTCTATGAAAGACCTCAGGCTTAGTTACCTGCTTCGTGCACAATGTTCGGGGTATAGCATATGGCATTGATCCGAAATGGAAGAGAAAAGATAAATGGTGAATGTACTTTCCCTAGGTACTGGAGTCAGCTCCGTGCCCAATGTTCGAGGTCTATGAAAGACCTCTGGCCCAGTTACCCGCTTCTTGCACAATGTTCGGGGTAATGTACATGTCACTGGAAGTAATGAATGAACGAATGAAAGTAAGAATGTATGAAAGAATGAAAGTTAACGTATAGATGATGAAGATAATAATGATGTTATCTTTATATTTATGATGTATGATCGTATGAACGTAAAGTATGGTTTTTAACAAGAGATAAGTATTTTTATTATAAAACTAGAACTCACTCAACAACGCTGACTTTGATGTGTTTCCAGTTGGCAGGTAATAGTTGCTGAGGATGGCACGAGGTGGCTACTCAGCTCTTTTGGGATGGCATCCATGTTTATAACGCTTTTGTGATGTAATGCAACTGGGGTTTTGTAATTGAATTATGATGTTTTATTTTGCAAAAGTTTTTATAATGAAACGAGATGTCATTTTTGAATGTTTCCGCTACGATATTTGTGTAAAAGAAAAGTAATTATATGTTTTATGTGTGATGCCGATCCAACTGTAAGCGTCCCGAGAACGGGGCCTTACAAGTTGGTATCAGAGCCAAAGTTTAAGTGAAATGTGTAAATTTTCAAAATAAACCTTAACTTAAACTGAGAGTGGGATGGAAAGGGAATGGGATGCCAATCTAAGTAGCTGGGTGTCATAAGGTATTTTCATAATGTTAACCTGTATTATGTGCGTATGGTATGTGGTTATGTGTTGTTTGTGGATTTAAATACTGATGTAGTCAGGATAGGTAATGCTCGGGGTATGAAAAGTAAAGTAAGTGGCTAATCACAACTGGCCACTGTAATTAGGGACTTGCTATACTTGACATAAACTAAGTTGTTCCCTTGAATGACCGTGTTGGTGTTTGAATCTTTCAGTGTGCATGTGAATGGCCGGTGGTAGATCTTCGAAAGCCTCTCGGGGTGGTGGCCACGTTGCGAAACCGCGACCCAAGAGAGGGAGACCCAGAGTTGAAAAGGTGGTTCCTGAAGAACCAGAGACCCCTCATCCGGAGGGTGGCGATGAGAGCGCCAATCTGAGAGCCTCAGTAAAGGAGGCTGTCGTGGAAGAAGTTCATCAGGTCATGCAGACAATCTTACTGTCTGTGGTGACCGAAGTGATTAAGGCAGTACGGGAATGGGAAAGAAAGGAGAGGAACAGGTCCTTAGGAGGACGAGAGCAACCGGAGCCTGAAACGGTTCTCTCGAATGATGAAGAAGAGGAGGAAGAAGAAGAGCCTGTGCAGGAGGCAGCACGAGGCTTTAACTACGGGGCGTTTATGAGATGCAAGCCCCTAACTTTTGATGGAAACGGCACTGCTGCTGCTGCTCACCGGTGGGTGAGGGAAACGGAGACCGTTCTTGATATCAACGAGTGTCAGGAGGACCAGAAGGTGAAGTTTGCTACCCATTCATTTGTAGACTCGGTTTTGTGCTGGTGGGACAATATAGTCCAAGCCGAGGGTAGCAGGGCCATTGGAAGAATAAGATGGTCTGAATTGAAGAAGTTGGTGATTGAGGAGTTCTGTCCTCACAGAGAAATGGATAAGGTTGAGAGAGAGTTCTTGCAGTTGGAGGCGGGAACGATGACACACCAAGAGTACACCACAAAGTTCATGAAATGGCACGTCTGGTGCCGGATCAAGTGACGCCTTTGTCATAGAAGATTAAAAGGTACATCCAGGGTTTGCCAGCGAACATTCGCAGGCACATGATCGCCGCCTGACCGAGCATGTTTAGGTCAGCGGTGGATTTAGCAGGAAGATTGTATGATGAGAGGACTGTGGTGGTGGTGGCTGAAGGTAGTCGGAAGGGTGGAGGTGATAGAAACTGGAATGGGAAGAGGTTTGGTCGGGGTGGTGCCTTGACCAGTAACAAGAAGGCACGGGTGGACGACCGCCGTGTAGCCACACCGGCGAAAAAGTGTGGCAAGTGTGGAAGGAGCACGGTGGCGAGTGTAGATGGGGGTTGAATGTTTGTTTCAAATGTGGGAAGCCTAGTCATATGGCTAGAGATTGCAGGGGTGTGAGGTGTTTCAACTGTGGAGAAAATGGTCATATGGGTAAAGATTGTAAGAAGCCAAGGGCTGAGGGTTCCGGGGCGAAGAAGACGGGGAGTGAAGGACCAAGGGCGAGCGCCAGGGCATTCACTATGACACAGGAGGAAGCTAGGACGGACGCTGATGTTATGTCTGGTACGTTTCTAGAAAACCAAACTTTAGCTTCTGTGTTATTTGATTCGGGTGCCAATAAAAGTTTTATTTCTACTACTTTCTGTGCTAAGCTGCCTGTTAATAGTAGACGTGTTGATGCATCCTTCGATGTAGAAACTGCCATAGGTAAGTCTACCAGGATCTTTGAGATGATAGAGAATTGTGATGTGGAGCTAGAAGGTCATAAGTTTCCTGTTAGACCGTTCGTGATGACCTTAGGTGGTTTTGATTTGGTTCTTGGGATGGATTGGTTGGTGGACTACGAGGTGAACATTGTGTGTTGCAAGAAGATGATACGTTTGACAACGCCTGACGGTAGTTCAGTGACGGTTTATGGTGATCGGGTTACTACGATTCCGAAGGTGATATCGATGGCGGTGCCAGGAAGGTGTATGAGGCGTGGATGTAGTGCCTACTTGGCCTATGTAAAGGATGTAGATACGCCAACACCACAACTGTTTGATGTACCAGTTGTGTGCGATTTCCCAGATGTGTTCGCGGAGGACTTATCAGGAGTGCCACCTGACAGAGAGATTGAGTCTCAATTGATCTGATACCGGGTGCCCAACCTGTTGCCAAGGCACCGTATCGGTTGGCTCCGACTAAGATGAAGGAGTTGATGGAGCAGTTGCAAGAGTTGCTGGATAAGGGGTTCATCAGACCGAGTATCTCTCCTTGGGGTGCTCCGGTCCTGTTTGTGAAGAAGAAAGACGGTAGCATGAGGATGTGCATTGACTACCGTGAGTTGAACAAGCTGACGGTGAAGAACTGATACCCCGTACCGAGAATAGATGATTTGTTCAATCAGCTTCAGGGTGCCAGTTGTTTTCAAGGATAGATCTTCGATCTAGTTACCATCAGTTGAAGCTGAAGGAGCAAGATATTCCTAAAACAGCTTTCTGCACGCGGTATGGTCACTACGAGTTCCTCGTGATGTCTTTTGGTTTGACCAATGCGCCAGCTGCTTTTATGGATTTGATGAATCGAGTGTGTCGGCCGATGTTAGATAAATCAGTGATTGTGTTTATTGATGATATCTTGATTTATTTGAAGAGCGAGAATGAGCATGCCGGCCACATTCGGGAGGTTTTGGAGACGTTGAGAAAGGAGAAGCTGTACGCCAAGTTCTCCAAGTGCGCGTTCTGGTTACACGAAGTTCAGTTCCGGGGTCATGTGGTAAATCCCAACGGGATTATGGTGGACCCGGCTAAGGTGGAGGCAGTGATGCAACGGAAGCCTCCTAAGACGCCATCCGAGATTCGTAGCTTCTTGGGTTTGGCGGGCTACTATAGAAGGTTTATCCAAGACTTTTCTAAGATTGCTTCTCCACTAACCAAGTTGACCCGAAAAGATGTGAAATTTGTATGAGGTCAAGCTCAAGAGAAGGCGTTTGAAGAATTGAAGGCGAGATTTACTCAAGCTCATGTTCTGTCATTACCCGATGGAAGTGAAGACCTGGTGGTTTATTCCGATGCTTCCTATTCGGGGTTGGGGTGTGTGTTAATGCAGAGATGAAAGGTTATAGCCTATGCATCCTGACAATTGAAGGTTCATGAGGTCAATTATCCTACTCACGACTTGGAGCTAGCAGTCGTGGTCTTTGAGTTAAAGATTTGGAGGCACTATCTTTACGGGACGAAGTGCACCATTTTCACCGACCACAAGAGCTTGAAGTACTTCTTCGAGCAGAAAGATCTGAACATGAGGCAGAGAAGGTGGTTGGAGCTCATAAAAGATTATGATTGCGAGATCCACTACCATCCGGGCAAGGCCAATGTGGTGGCAGACGCCCTTAGCCGAAAGGAGAGACCCGAGCCGATTCGGGTGAAAGCCTATCAGTTGATCATGACCCCAGGCATGATGAAGCAAGTTAAAGAGTTCTAAGATGAGGCATTGAAAGAAGATCATCTTAACTCTAAAAGAATGAGAGGTCTGGTCGCAAAATTGGGTGAAAACACACTTGGTGTTAAAACCCAATTTGGACGAGTGTGGATTCCTCGTTTTGGGGATCTACGCATGAGGATAATGGATGAAGCTCATAAGACGTGATACTCCATTCATTCAGGTGCCATGAAAATGTACCAAGATATGAAGAAAG
Source organism: Flaveria trinervia (assembly GCA_025506515.1). Taxonomy (NCBI): domain Eukaryota; kingdom Viridiplantae; phylum Streptophyta; class Magnoliopsida; order Asterales; family Asteraceae; genus Flaveria; species Flaveria trinervia. Next base: position 13,774,583 of record CM046454.1, on the reverse strand, counting down.
ATTATTGGTGGCCGGGTATGAAGTGCGATGTAGTGGATTATGTAAGTGCCTTACTTGCTTACAGGTGAAAGCCGAACATCAGAAGCCGTATGGGAAGATCCAACCTTTGGATATACCGGAATGGAAGTGGGAGCACATCACCATGGATTTCATTACGAAACTGCCATGTACTCCGAAAGGGTACGATGCCATATGGGTGATTGTGGACCGTCTGACGAAGAGTGCTCACTTCCTACCTATCCGCGAGACATATTCATCCGAGAGGTTGGCTGATCTGTTCATCAAGGATATTGTAACTCGTCATGGTGTGTCGGTGTCCATTGTGTCTGATCGTGACACCCGGTTTACATCTAAATTTTGGAAGAAATTCCATGATGCCATGGGGATGAGGTTACATATTAGCAAGGCTTATCATCCCCAAATTGATGGTCAGTCAGAAAGGACCATTCAGACATTCGAAGACATGTTTCAGGCATGTGTGATTGATTTTGGGGGAAGTTGCGATGACCACCTACCGCTAGCCGAATTCTCATACAACAACAGCTTTCATGCCAGCATTGGTATGCCACCATATGAGATGCTATACGGTAGGAGATGCAGAACACCCATTTGTTGGGGTGATATTGGTCAGAAGGAATTAGGGAGCGTCGAGGTAATCGACGCTACGACTGAGAAGCTTGAGAAGATCAAAGCCTTCATGAAGGCAGCCAAAGATAGATAGAAGTCGTATGCCGATAAACGATGCAGACCGATTGAGTTCCAGGTGGGTGACCGGGTTATGTTGAAGGTCTCACCTTGGAAGGGTATTATCCGATTCAGAAAGCGAGGCAAGTTGAGCCCAAGGTACATAGGCTCTTTTCGAATCATCGCTCGGGTAAGAGAGGTGGCTTATAGACCGGAGTTACCAGAAGAGTTAAGTGGAATTCACCCGACATTCTACGTATCTCATCTAAGGAAGTGCTTGGCAAATGAAGATATGATTGTTCCACTGGAGGATATCGAAGTAGACGAACGGCTCAATTACGTGGATCAACCAGTGGTAATCATCGATCGAAAAGAGAAAAGGCTGAGAAATAAAGTGGTTCCTCTTGTGCATGTACAGTGGAAGCACAGGAAAGGATCTGAGTCAATGTGGGAGACTGAGGAAGAAATGAGACAACATTACCCATGCTTGTTCGAGGAATAACAGGTTTCTGGGATGAAACCTATTTGAGGGGGTGGACTTGTAACACCCGGTTATTTATCTATTTTGAGGTCGACGAAGAAAGAAAAGAAATAAAGTCCAAAGTTGAGGGACCAAACTTGCGAACGAGGGAAAGTGGTAATGTGGTGATATGTATATGGAAAGGCAGCCATACTCTCCCCAAACCCTCACATTTCAGCCAAGAAAAGAGAGGAGAAGAGAGAAAGGAAGAAAAGAGGAAGAAGTGTTGGTTCGGGTTGGTTCGAGTGGCCAAAATCGTTGAGAAGCGAGTCAAATCGAAGCTCTTCTCGTTGTGGTCATTTGTGTGAGTTCTAAGACCCCTCCTTTAAACATTTTTGAATGATTTGGGGCTGGAAAACATCTGAAAATTGGGTTTTTGAGTGTGTACATGTTTGACCCGTTTGTGTATGTGTATGTGTGTGTATGATGCATTTGAGCCTTGTTTGTGAGCTTGTGTGTGCTTGAATGGTGTTGTGGTATGCATCCCTAAGGTTTAGGATGGTCGATTTGGGATTAGAATGGGTTTAGATGAGCTTGGAGGTTGAAAATGGCAGATTGGGTTCGGGATGAACTGCATTCTGCATTAGCTAGGGCTAGGCGACCGACTGGAGGCCATACGACCGAATGAAGAGCGATTGGGCTCTATTCGCACAAATGGGAGTTCATTCGCATGATTGGGGCCAGTCTCATGGGGAGTCATGCGACTGAGGGTCCAGTCGCATAGGTGCTCATTCGCATTAGTTCCATTCGCATGAGGTCCATCCGCATTAGTTCATTCGCACGATTGGGTGTTCATTCGCATGAGTGTTCATCCGCATTAGTTCATTCGCATGATTGGGTGTTCATTCGCATGGGTGTTCATTCGCATGAGTGTTCCTCCGCATTGGTTCATTCACATGATGCTCAGTCGCATGGAGGCCATGCGACTGAAGGGTGTCCATACACCTGAATAGGGTTGTTGCACCCGAGGAGAAGTGTAGTTTAACTTCTAACTTTCGGGGGAAAGTGCAGATGTAAGTTTTGACATAAAGGTTCCCATAAGAGTATGTAAGATGACGTTTGAGGCCTTAGAGAGCACGTTGGGCATGATGATGATGTTGCATGATTATGTATGTTATGTATGTATGATGTTGCCCTGTATGATGTTGATGCCTGTGTATGATATGTTCCTTATTATAATGTATGTTTATCTTTCTATGGCTTTACGTGTTATGTTAATGAATGAACCAAAAGTATTATGTAACGTAAGAAGCGAAAGATAATGAAAGAGGAACATGATGAATGAATGCATGCATTAATGAACGACTGAATGTAAGAAGACTTGCAAGCAAATGTATGGACGTGCACACCCGATGAAGGTGTTAGCTTAACGGTGTGCGGGTTAGCTACCCTGAAGGATGCACACTGGGGTCCAATCTTTGTGATTGACCATATGAATGGGATCCTTGTCGCTTGCCCTAGGTGCTAGAGTCAGCTTCGTGCACAATGTTCAAGGTCTATGAAAGACCTCAGGCTTAGTTACCTACTTCGTGCACAATGTTCGGGGTATAGCATATGGCATTGATCCGAAATGGAAGAGAAAAGATAAATGGTGAATGTACTTGCCCTAGGTACTAGAGTCAGCTCCGTGCCCAATGTTCGAGGTCTATGAAAGACCTCAGGCCCAGTTACCCGCTTCATGCACAATGTTCGGGGTAATGTACATGTCACTGGAAGTAATGAATGAACGAATGAAAGTAAGAATGTATGAAAGAATGAAAGTTAACGTATAGATGATGAAGATAATAATGATGTTATCTTTATATGTATGATGTATGATCGCACGAACGTAAAGTATGGTTTTTAACAAGAGATAAGTATTTTTATTTATAAAACTAGAACTCACTCAGCAACGTTGACTTTGATGTGTTTCCAGTTGGCAGGTAATAGTTGCTGAGGATGGCACGAGGCGGCTACTCAGCTCTTTTGGGATGGCATCCATGTTTATAACACTTTTGTGATGTAATGCAACCGGGGTTTTGTAATTAAATTATGATGTATTATTTTGCAAATGTTTTTATAATGAAAGAGATGTCATTTTTGAATGTTTCCGCTGCGATATTTGTGTAAAAGAAAAGTAATTATATGTTTTATGTGGGATGATGATCCAGCTGTAAGCGCCTGGGAACAGGCCTTACAGGTTAGCTACCCCATGAGGATTCACACTGGGGCTTAATCCGTGTGATTAAGCAAATGTATGGAGGTTCACACCCAATGAGGGGTTGTCAGCTCAACTGTGTGCGGGTTAAATACCCTATGAGGATGCACACAGGGGTTCAATCTTTGTGATTGACCATATGTATGGGTTCCTTGTCGCTTAACCCTAGATGAATTGCTTGGTGCTCTAGAGGAGGGTTAAGCACATGACATGACCTAGATGGAAAAGAAAGATAATAAATGTATGAAATGAACAATGATGAAGATAATAACTATTATCTATGTGTACGTACGATGTGTGATCACCTTCTAAGTCTGGTATGATTTGAAAGAAAGTAAAGGACGGTTTTAAACGAAAGATAAAGTATGTTTTATTAAAAAATTAGAACTTACTCAGCAACGCTGACTTTTATGTGTTTCCAGTTGAAAGGTAATGTTGCTGAGGATGGCACGGGGCGGCTAGTCAACTCTTTTGGATGGCATTATTTTGTATAATGTTTTTGCATTATAATGCGAACAAACGATATTTTGTAATGAATGTTGTATTATTTTGCAAAAGCGTTTGCAATGTTTTCTTTAAATTGATGTAATTATATGTTTTATGTGGGATGATGATCCAGCTGTAAGCGCCTGGGAACAGGGCCTTACAGGTTAGCTACCCCATGAGGATTCACACTGGGGCTTAATCCGTGTGATTAAGCAAATGTATGGAGGTTCACACCCAATGAGGGGTTGTCAGCTCAACTGTGTGCGGGTTAAATACCCTATGAGGATGCACACAGGGGTTCAATCTTTGTGATTGACCATATGTATGGGTTCCTTGTCGCTTAACCCTAGATGAATTGCTTGGTGCTCTAGAGGAGGGTTAAGCACATGACATGACCTAGATGGAAAAGAAAGATAATAAATGTATGAAATGAACAATGATGAAGATAATAACTATTATCTATGTGTACGTACGATGTGTGATCACCTTCTAAGTCTGGTATGATTTGAAAGAAAGTAAAGGACGGTTTTAAACGAAAGATAAAGTATGTTTTATTAAAAAATTAGAACTTACTCAGCAACGCTGACTTTTATGTGTTTCCAGTTGAAAGGTAATGTTGCTGAGGATGGCACGGGGCGGCTAGTCAACTCTTTTGGATGGCATTATTTTGTATAATGTTTTTGCATTATAATGCGAACAAACGATATTTTGTAATGAATGTTGTATTATTTTGCAAAAGCGTTTGCAATGTTTTCTTTAAATTGATGTAATTATATGTTTTATGTGCAATGATAGACCAGCTGTAAGCATCCCGGGAATGCGGCCTTACAAAAACATTCAATTCTAAATTTAAAACAAAATGTCACTGAAAAATAAAGTTTGCAACAAAAGATGACCATTCTTCCCGGATTTCATCAATATCCACATCATTGTATTAATCTTTTCTTCCCCCAACCTGAAATTTAGAAAAAATAAAGTCATCTACAAATGAATATTCAAATGTCACTAAACACATGCATCAAATTTAGATAAAAACAAACTGAGATTCAAAATGTGCATATATAAATGTACTAATTTATGAAATCAAGATTTAGTGTTAAGTAAGATCAAAGGGGTCGACTCATTTTGACCCGTTTGGCCATTCTTACCCTTATGAATATAGCCTAACCGAATCTACTCCTTAGTTCATATTTATTCCCCAAACTTACACACTTGGGTCTAAGTTACCATTTTTATTAATTCACCCCAATAGTCTTGAGAAATCTCAAAATTCATGCCATACTTACATTGTCATTGAGTAGTACTTCAACTCCTTCATCAACTATCTCTTTCATAAACCTCAACATATTGTACCCACATTCAATACTTTCTTGCTGACACGGACACTACATAGTTCCATAATAAATGATTATTTTAACTTTGATCTAAATAACGAAGTTAAAGCTGCTATTTTAGTAATGAATTAAATGCTCACCCTAACATTAACCCAGTTGAGTTTAACCCTCTTGTTAAATCCTATTTGTACATTGTACAAGTGCATTGCCCTACAAAAATTAACAAAATATATTATAAACCAATTCATGTAGCATACAAGAGCATGCCCTATCACTAATTTGTATTACTTACGTATCAATAGCTTGCCTTAACTATGAATTAATTGTGCTATGCTTAAAAGAATCCAGATAATAGCATGTACTTGTTTTCATGTAAAGTACAGCCAACACCCAATGTCTTCTACATAAACCGTAAATCAATAAGTCACACTTCATAGTTAGCTAGGGGCTAATAAAAACATAAATGTTAAATAAGATTGTTTTAGTAATCAAACCCAGGATTGTAAGGAATCAAGATGATGTCATTGTCCTTTCTTTTACACAACCGATCTGCAATATTTCTACTTCAATCATCAATATTTTTGAATTTCAATTTACGTTCACTTGGAGAGGTTGCAGTCGGGCTAACAAAACAAATTCCAATATCTCTTTTTGACCCATTCTTGATTTGCTCAAACAAGTACCTATTTACATACAAACACTAAACTAATTAAATAAATTGTGTTTTAATAATAGTTGAACAAATTAAAATTAAGCCCTTACATCATATAAGAAGTAATGACAGCACCGGTCAGCTCTTTCAATGTAAAAACTACTTCAAAATCATCATAATTTAAGTAAGTGTAATTTTCGTATCCAATTATATCATCCTCACACTGCATTTTTATAGAATCCATCTTCGAACCTGTCCATCAACCATCATTGTTGTTATTTTCAAAACAACATTTTTTCAATTATTATTCTTGTCTTTCTCTACCCTCTAGTCATCCTTCTTGACTCTTTTTTTCCTTTGTCTTTTATGTTTGCATTCTCCTTTCCATCGTCTTTTTCTTGTTCTCTTGGCTGTTTTATTTCTCTTCCACTCTCTTTTTTGATTTTCTCATAAAGTTCTCTTAGCCGTTTTTTCTCATTCTTATTTTGTAATTCCTTTACGGGTTTGCAGATTTCTTCATTGGTTTCACCGCCACTTTTTCCTACAAAAACAGAAAAATAATGTAATATATAAATTATTGTGTGGAAAATCAGTACTAGACTCATATATATTGTGTTACGAGGTCAGAGCATCGAATAACTAGATGTTTCAGCCAATTTAATATGTGCCCAATTGCATCTTTAACCTTTATAATGAACTCCTCTTCAAGTGGAATTGATAGTAATGCTTCTCCTTGTACACATATTTCCGTCATAACCTTAATGTTCTCACCTATTATATAAAGGTATAAGATAGTAAGATCATAATTTAGTACATAAATGTAAAAATATGTAAATTTAATAAAATACCTGTGATACTATAATTCATTATGGCTCCTTTGGCCACTATATTTAAGACAACGTCAACAACAAGATAACACGACAATCTTTAGACTTCAAACCATTCATCTTTGAAACATCATCAGATAGGAGATTCTTAAAATTAGAGCAATACCCATTAGGCACTTTTATGTTAGACAATGTATCATAAAATACATGTTTCTCCGAGGTATTCAATGTGTAGCATGCAAGTAGAAGCCAAGTCGATTCCCTTTTGGTTGATTTTGTAATTCAAGCTTGATGTCGAGCTCCTCAAGATCTTTTCGTGCTTTTAACCCATCCTTTGTCTTGTGACGCAAATTCAATAATGTCCCATAAATACTCTCACATACATTTTTTCTATGTGCATAAGATCCAATTGATGACGAACAAGCAACTTTTTCCAATATTCAAGTTCAAAAATTGATTTTTGTGCCATAATTTAGTTCTCTCATTGATACTTTCTTTATTCTTATTTGATGTTTTCTTCTTTGACGTTTCCTTCTTTAACTTTTCCTTTTTTGACTTTTTCATCTTACCCCATGTATAATAAAACCCTGCCAGATAGTTGTAAATTTCTTCACATGATAATGGATTTTTACAACATCATTCTCTTGGTGATTGTTGAAATGTTTTTTCTTTTACGAAAATGATGTTCAACAGGAAGGAATCTTCTATGCCCAAGGAAACATATTTTTTTGGACTTTGGCAACCATTATGAACAATTATTCTCTGAGCAAATCAGATAAGCATGATAACCTTTGGTAACACACCTCGAAAGATTACCATACTTAGGTTCCTTCTCTACATATGCAAAGGCATCATGTAGCATTATCATTGTATAATCAAAGTCCAGAGGTCTGGATTTATTAGAGTACCCAGAATCAAACTTGGGAAGTTTTTCTCTATGGAAAGACCAAATCTTATAAGTTTCATCAAAACCATAGGCAAACAATGATAACGAACATAATCAATTGAGTGGTGACACAAATTGATACAATTTACATAAGGACATGGAATAACATCTGATTTTGAATTATTACTTCGTGCAAACTCCAAAAAAGCCTCCACACCTTTGTCATATGCATTTGATAATCGATCACACGAAATCCATGATTTATCCATGATCGTTTCTGATAGTTATCAATCAATGCTAATTAATAATCATAGATTTATAATATTTTCTTGTTAAAATTGTCATAATACATCATAAACCTAATTAAAAGCTTACAAACAGTTAATATATTATTGCCAAGTTAGCAAGAGAGTAACAAAATAATAATTTCTAAAATTATGATTTATAATTGTCAAACAAAGTGAGAGACAGCATTTAGTATCTTTAATGGTAGAAATCAAATTCAGTCCCAAACACAAAGAAGTGGCTTCGGCTTTAGTTTTTCTATGTTGTCGATAAAACTACATCAGATTATAAATAGGTTACATCACTACTACATTCCACATGTAACTAAATACAAAAAAAAAAACAAAATTAAAGCAACATTCCCAAAATCCAAATACACCCTCTTAAACCCTCTAATCAACCCATCGCAAACATATTTTTTTTAAGACTTGCATACTACTAGAAAGAATTATCTTTTATACCTTAAATACATCTATTTAGATCAATCTAGAAGTTGATTTGTGTAACGATTTATCCAAATATATGACATTGACATTAGATACACAAAACATAGTTTATACAACTAAAAGACTTTATAAAAATGAAGTTTAGATACAACAAACATAAAGTTGACAGCTTAGTTACCACAAATCAAGATTCTAACTATTGCAAAAGACTCGATTCCAAAGACAATCAACAATGCAATCTGCATCAGATTTAGTAAAATGACATCCAAATTAGTTTGATTGTAAGCAAACAAGAGTATCCATTGAACAAAAAACATTAGAATAAAGATTCTTACGGGTTGCAATCGTACAGTGGTTTATGCAGGCCGCACAATGGTGGTTGAACGACGCGGTGGTGTGAAGGGCTATGGTCGCACGTCGATGGTCGCACTGCAGTGGTTGCACGACGATGGTGCAAAGGGCAGTGGTCGCACGATGGTGGTGCGAAGGGCGTCGCACGATGGTGGTCGCACTGCGGTGGGCGCACGACGGTGGTCGCACTGCGGTGGGCGCACGACGGTGGTCGCCCGATGATGGTCGCATGACTGTCGATTTGGGCAGTCAATTTGGGCGGTCAATATGGGCAGATCTAGCTAGGGCAGGGTCAATTTGGGATGAATTTGGTGCGGGTATGTTAATAATTATATGGGGAGGCTTTAATTATAAAATGACACTCCAAGATGACACACAAAGTATTACCCATGTTTTTTTGTTTATGATAATAAATCAATGACACACATGTTTATTCAATTTTTAACAACAATGACAATATTTTTATGACATAAAGTTTTACGTGTCATTAAAACATCGTGTGTCATAAATCGTGTGTTATTGTAGATGTATTTTCTAGTAGTGTTACCCACCTCAAATATGCCCCCCTGTTGCATTCTCGAAACAAACATCCTCTCTTGAGACGAATTGATTTAGATGATCCATCAAACAACAATACTTCTCCCATTAATTACGAGTATCACGGTTCTTTTGCTTACATCGCCAAATAATCAAGTATCCTACCATTTTTAAACAATCCACAACCTTAGCTTTTTTACCATTAAACATGTCACAAAAAACTTCACAGCAGACTTGCCCCCAATGACCTATAGAACCAGAAATATACATATTTAATGACGTCAATATTAGCACTATAACACACGGTTGCTACCACCTAGTAAATAAATAAATTTCAAAACATAAAACGTTCATAACTAACTTTTTATAATTATTACAGAACATATATTAATCAGTATTCAGTAATCACAGGGTTCAGATTTACACTATCTCCAGAAGCTTCCTTAAACCCCTATATTTCTTCAAACCCTACCAAAACCCTTAACAATACACCACACAGCTCCGGTGACCCCTTCAGCCATCACTCTCAATATGCACAGGCTATCAAGGCGCTCCGTCAATTCTCTCCTCCGCTACGGCGGCCGTCGCCGCCGTGATGCTACCGCCGCAGCTGCCGTTGGTTCTCCCATTTTCAACGAATCGGTATTGTTCTTCATAATCTCATTTACATTTTCCACCAGCCACGATTTTGTGAATGTACGTGTTGATAGTAATCATTTCTAGCTCAAAAAGTATCAATCATTTAGTTTGCGTACTCCATTCACGCTTATTGGATTGATTTTGAATGGGTTGATTTTCAGCTACAAATGGTCTTACAAGAGCTTATTGAGTGAAAAGTTACTAAATTAGTGAGATAGATCATAGAAGGGGAGCAAATAGATGTCTGACGGCTATAAATCGTATTGATTTTAGCATCTGAAAGGCACTAGTTGTTAAGAGATTAGGAAGCAAGACATGATGCTTGTTTTTCCTGGTTGTCAGAGTATTCATTTTCTTTTTTATGGAGTGATCTTGTTAGTACTTAGTGTTCTTAAATCTTTAACCGGTTATTATCCTCTGTAGTGGAAGTATTTGGACTGTGATATCTTAACACCAGATGTCGATAGTGGTAGAGATTCGTTGGAGTCTTAGAACCACTGGGAGGAGAGGCAGTATAGACTATAGAATATAGATTGTTTTAAGAGTTCTTTTGGCTTAATATCATTAATTAAGTAGTGACAAAAGATGCCTGGTGGCATTTATTCGAGTGATCCACAAAGGACAAAATTAATTTTTTTGCTTTTCCCTATCCCGATTAGCCGAAACCAAAGCTCTTACTCTTTGTTGAGTAATAGTTCGAGTAAGTCTTGAATGAGCCCCCGGAAAGCTCAATGCAAATAAACAAATTTTTGTTCTACGTCTCCGATCGATATATCCCCGTCTAATTCTGGTCTTTGAATAAGTGAGCTGCGCAGTTTTGCTGTTAATGATTTTGGCAATTTTCAAATGGGTTTGTCATATTTATCATTTGTCATTTTGGTGTAATTGAAATGAATAGGGTAGCGAGAGGGATACCAATGTCCGATGGTATTCAGTTTTAAAGACTGCAACATGCAGTGGGCCTGCTTCCTCAAAGCCTTTGAAATTAGGAAACATTGTTCTTTCTGGAAAGCGGTATGAGTCAACTGCTTCTGACTTTCAAACATCTGATGCAGCTGTGGAGAAGTATGAGTATCAAGCAGAGGTGTTCAAATAGAGCCTATGACTCTTAGACTTTCCTTCAATATAACATTTGTATTTGTTTTTCTACCATTAGCATTTAATATCATGGTGTTCATGCTTGCTACAGGTAAGTCGGCTTATGGACCTCATTGTTAACAGTCTGTATAGCAACAAAGAGGTGTTTCTTCGTGAACTTATCAGGCAAGTTTTATGTATCTCAAGCAAATTTGCAATGCAGTTGCTCTTTTTGGTGTAACCCTGTTTCAAACTCTGAAGCATTACAATGTTAAATACTTAAAATATGTGGAAACAAGCTATAAGCGTATATGGAAACTCATTATTATAAAGTCAGAGTGCTTGTGTCCGTTTATCCCTTTTGTTGATATTCTGAGTTTCTAACAATGCTCGTACAAATCAAAATTTTCAACATTTCAGCAATGCAAGTGATGCCTTGGACAAGCTGCGTTTCCTTAGTGTTACTGAGCCGCAGCTTTTGGAGGGTGCTTCTGAACTTGACATACGTATTCAAACTGATCAAGAAAATGGAATAATTACTCTGACGTAAGATTTGCTGATGCTAAGAAATTTGGTTGAAGTTTACATGATTCTTTTCTTACATGTATGCTATATTCAGGGACTCTGGTATTGGTATGACCCATCAAGAACTTGTTGATTCATTAGGAACAATTGCCCATAGTGGAACTGCAAAGTTTCTAAAAGCCTTAAAGGTGCAATATTTTTAATTTTATATTTTATTTTATTTTTTGGTAGTTCACTGGTTTGACTAAATTTGCATCAAATACTCACTTTAACTATTGCATTTGTCAGGATAGCAAAGATTCTGGTTCAGACAGCAATTTAATTGGCCAATTTGGTGTGGGGTTTTATTCAGCCTTTTTGGTTGCTGATAAGGTATATCGTGTTTGAAATCTCTTAAACTTTTTAATAATTTATTATCATGTTTGTCTCATTGTTAATGCTTTAAACAGGTGGTGGTCTCAACAAAGAGCCCCAAGTCTGATAAGCAATATGTTTGGGAAGGAGAGGCCAATTCTAGCTCATACATCATCCGGGAGGAGACTGATCCTGAGAAATTCATTCCTAGGGGAACTTCCATCAAATTGCATCTCAAGGTTAAATATGCATACCATTTTACCTTATTTGTTGTTTTTTTTTTAATTTCAGACCCGGTGATAATATGTCTGTTTTCTGTACTCAGCGCGATGAAAAAGGTTTTGCTCATCCAGAGAGAATAGAGAGGCTTGTTAAAAATTATTCACAGTTCGTGTCATTCCAATTTACACATGGCAAGAAAAAGGCTACACAAAAGAGGTATTTTCTGAAAATTTCAGAGCTAGACACATTTTCTAGATGAACAAATGTAATGTTGGTCATCAAAAATACTTGTTCACTCATTGTTTTTCTCTTGGAACAGGTTGAGGTTGATGAGGATCCAGCCGAGGCCAAGAAAGATGGGGCTGATGACACCGTTGAGGTGACCCGTTATTCTTTATCAGTTTTGGGTTCATGTTGCACAAAATACATATCTAACATCCGTTGCATGGTGTCATCTTTTTTTTCAATAGAAAAAGAAGAAAACCAAAAAGGTTGTTGAAAAATACTGGGATTGGGAACTTACAAATGAGACACAACCTATATGGGTGAGTTTTTTCTATGTGATGTTCATATGATATCTTGCAAGATTTGTGAAAACGTACATCTCAATTTTTTTTTCCTGATTCTTGCAGCTTCGGAACCCTAAGGAAGTTACAACAGAGCAATATAATGAATTCTACAAGACGACATTTAATGAGTACTTGGAACCTTTAGCATCTTCCCACTTTACAACAGAGGTGAAATGCAATATCTCAGTCTCCATTTTATTAGTTCATTTACTTCATACAAGTATTAAAGTTCTTGGAAGACTAGTTCTGTGGTTTAAATATACCACATTTTTAATATTTTGGGTTCCATTTATATTTTTGTATGGTGTCAGCATAAATAATGTAACTATGGGTCCCATGTAGCGATATAGTATTTTAATAATTTTCTCAACTTGCAGGGTGAGGTTGAGTTCAGATCAATTCTCTATGTGCCTGCGATCACTCCAATGGGGAAAGAAGACATTGTCAATCCAAAAACTAAGAATATAAGGCTCTATGTCAAACGTGTCTTCATTTCAGATGACTTTGATGGAGAATTGGTAAAAATTAGGCCCTAATGCATTTTGTTGGAGAAATCCTATGGTTTTGAGTTGATTTTGACGCTGCTGTTATTTTTTTAAATTTATTTTGAGTAGTTTCCACGCTACCTAAGCTTTGTCAAAGGTGTTGTTGACTCTAATGACCTTCCCCTGAATGTGTCACGTGAAATTCTCCAAGAAAGTCGCATCGTAAGTACACTTGCAGTTTTCACCTCACAAATTCTTAAAAACTAAAGTGAGAACTGAATTTAAATTTTCCTGTTAAAAAGGTGCGGATAATGAGGAAACGACTGGTTCGGAAGGCATTTGACATGATTCTTGGCATATCCCTGAGTGAGAACCGAGAGGTAAAGTACCTTCTTGGCTTCTTTTCATCTCCTTTATCCCCCGGAATTACTTGATTTGAGCACACAGGATACACATCTAATATAGAGGTGGCTGAATGGACAGTCGGGTGGTGGGCCTATCCAGGGTTACTGGTTCTGGTTAAAATCAGTAATTTTTTGTTATGGTGCATTGTGGGTTGGTTTGAGCCAGAACACTTTTTGTTGAAAATATGTTTCTTTCAATAAAATCGATCTTTGAATGACATGCTTTGGAAGTTTTATGCCTTAAAAACCACACCGGGGGACTGTACTTTGTTTAACCTGTCAGAAATAAAACATGACCTCAAAGATCCCTTGATGAGTAAAGAAACTTGAATTGCTATATTTAATCTGATATGGCAACTAAGAAATAACAGTCTATTCTGTACCACCTTTTTACTTGCTTAGTTTTTTGTTCTTCACTGTAGGATTACGAAAAGTTTTGGGAGAATTTTGGGAAACATTTGAAGCTCGGATGCATTGAAGACCGTGAAAATCATAAGCGTCTTGCTCCATTGCTTCGGTTTTTCTCTTCACAGAGTGAAGAAGAAATGATCAGTTTGGACGAATATGTCGAGAACATGAAACCAGACCAAAAAGATATCTATTATATTGCGGCTGACAGTGTCACAAGTGCAAAGAACACACCATTCTTGGAGAGACTATACGAGAAAGATCTTGAAGTACAAATTTAGTTTTTCATGTTCTTTCTGTTTATGCAATTTCGTGAGATACTACTCCTTAATATATATGGTGTTCGCTACAGGTATTATTCCTAGTTGATCCAATTGATGAAGTTGCTGTCACAAATCTCAAATCATACAAGGAAAAGAACTTTGTTGACATCAGCAAGGAAGACTTGGACATTGGTTAGTCTCTAATTTTTGTGACTCCCTGTCCTAAAACTTTTAATCAAAAATCTATCACAATTCTACTCACTTGAGCTAATAAAAATCTTTAAATTGTTTTTGATGTTTTTTCCATTACGTACTAAAGTACTTTCACTTTTGTCCTGTTTTCTATAGAACTTTCAGTTCAATTATGAGTCATTAAAAGATACTTTTTCTGTTTGTCATTATGTGGGCTTTTGGTGCCATTTGATATAAACATGTCATGTTGTTTCAGTCATCATTATAATGCTCTATAGTGACTCAAACGGGATAAAAAGCTATCCTTTAATGACTCAAATGCACAAAAAAAGGATGACAAAGATGAAATTACATTGGTCTTCATGCGCAAACCCTTTATTTAGCTCAGATTGTTTGCACTATTGTTTTTCTTTCCCTTAAAATTACTAGGTGACAAGAATGAAGAGAAGGAAAAAGAGATGAGGCAGGAATTTGGACATATATGTGACTGGATGAAGAAACGGTTAGGTGACAAAGTTGCCAGTGTTCAAATTTCAAATCGCTTAAAAACATCCCCATGTGTTCTTGTATCTGGAAAGTTTGGTTGGTCTGCAAACATGGAGAGGTGAATTTTCTTCAAAATCAGGGCTTAGAAAAACTGGGTTTTCTTTCTTTAATCTATATTATTTTGTTTGGTTCTTCAGGCTGATGAAGTCACAAACTGTGGGCGACTCTTCTAGCCTGGATTTCATGAGAAGCAGGAGAGTGTTTGAGATCAATCCTGAACATCCAATTATTCAGACATTGAACGTATGGTTCCTTCTTTACAACCACTAGTGCGCTTTCAGGAATGTTTGTCAGTCAATTTTTATTTCTTTTCTAATGTCCTGATTATCCGTGCATGCATAATGCAGGCGGCTTGCAAAAACAATGGTGATGATGAAGAAGCCCTCAGAGCTATTGATCTTCTGTATGAGACTGCATTGATTTCTAGCGGTTTCACTGTGAGTCATCTATCCTTCATGCCTATACTGCATTTTTGTTGTGTGTAGAGGCGGCAAATGGTGGGTTGGATAACAGGGTCAAAACGAGGTGGTCCGTGGTCATTAGTTCTTGTGAAGACAGGTTGGGTCGGTTTTGAATGACCTGAACTTTTTCTTTTGTTTTCTTGAGTTTTACAAATAATTATTTAGACATGATGTCAAGAACTATGCTTTTAAATTGATCTCATTTTGAAATAACCTTATAATGGGTGGTTTTATGCAATTTTAGTACACTTTGGACCTTTGACTCGTTTGAACCATTTGACTCGTTTCCATCACAGCAATATATTAGTTTACTATAAAGTAGATAGTTATGTGTGTGTTTTTTTTTTCTTGTGATGCAGCCGGAGAATCCATCACAGCTTGGGGGAAAAATTTATGAAATGATGAGTGCGGCTTTGTCAAACAAGTTGTCAACTCAACAAGAAGCTTTTGACATGCACAGCTCACGGATACAAGAGGCTGAGATAGTCGCTGAACCCCAGCAAACCCTTAAAGCAGAGGTCGTCGAGCCAGTTGAAACCACATCTCAGAAATGATGCCTGCAGATCAAGTCAGGTGCTCAGAAATAAAGCCTAGAGAGTTCTAGTGTTATCAATGTCTATTTTTCGCAGTGCAAGAGGGAAAAGAACATGTGTAGAGTTAGAACTGATATTTCGGGCTTTAGATTGTTCGGCTTGATTGCATATGCCTTGGGTATTTTGGTTATTGGTAAAACGTTAATATATCTAATCAAGTTTTGGGAAGTCATTTAGAAAAGAACTGAATGAGCAAGTTATATGCTGTCCACAAACACTACAAAATTACATAAATTTCTTAATTTGTTTGGTTTCTTTGTTCATTTTGTTTCAATTAACCTATATGGAATTTTAGATTAGTTAAACGATCCAAACTCAATGTTGATTCAGGACCTTGTGGATTGGTCGGGATCAGCTAGGTGGGCAAACGACAGTTTTTTTTTACTCGGGTACTTTTGCAAAACAGGTCACACTGTTGGCCTATTCACATGAAAGATGGTTATTTTTTTACCAGCCTTAAGGTGACATGGAGTGGGAACCGGGAAGAGGTGAGGAATACCCGGTCGCAGTTGGGAGTACAACCCTCCAAACCTGGTGTCTAAAAAAGGTCTTGATTCGGTGATATAATCACCGGTACCAACAATCCAAATTTGACTGTTCTTAAACAGTCTAGTGACCGCTAATGTTTAAAAACAATTAAATTATTTTTAAACCCCATCGCTAAATCCTTTTTTATTATTTATAATCACCGGTACCAACGATCCGAACCGAGTGGACCTTTGTTTGTGCTTGGCTCGTTTTCAAACCGAACCGAGCCGATCGGCTCATTTACAACCGAGCGGAAAACCGAACGAGCATTTTTCGAGCGTTAAATTTTCGAGCGAGCGTCGAGCGAGCGCAAACAAGCGGTGAACAATTTATACAACTCAATTATCTTGTGTGTCATACGATTTATACTATAACGAATAAGGTTTGATAACTTAAAAATCAACCACTTTTATATAAAATTTTCATGTATAACAATACGTTGTGGCTAACGATAAAACAAACGTTATAGCCGATTAGGCGGAGAACATATTGTAGAGAACTATAACGGTGAGAGTGGGAGATGATCGAAAAAATATACCTTAGTGACTTAAGATTTAATTTTATGTTTAATGTAGAATTTTTTATTAGGTTGACTGATCAACTATGCATAACTATAATTATATATTTGTATATATAGGTCAAATGTACTAGAGTACTATGTATAAACTATATATACATATTAATTCGATTCAAACCGAACCGAGCGGATCTTTGCTCATGCTTGGCTCGTTTATAAATCGATCCGAGCCGATCGGCTCGTTTACAACCGAGCAAAAATTAGAACGAGCATTTTTCGAGCAAATTCCGAACGAACATTGAGCGAGCGTCGATCGTCGAACGGTTTGAACAACCCTAGATTCTAGTGATGAAACATTATTTGTTAGGGAGGAGGTAGAGTGAAATGACTTAACAATGAATAAGGAAATGGATAGATGATTTCTATTGATAGTATAATAAGAGGGGATGGGAAGAACAGAGTTACAGAAGGGAGATGGGAAAAGAGGATGATCTGAGATCTAACAAATATGCCTACCTCATGATCACACCATAATTACTTTAAATACAAAGTGCAACAAACTCCGTTATGCAACTGCTGACGTGGCTCCCATGATGTGGTCCTCAAATTTCTTGGGCTGCACTTTAACTCTTTCACCCCTTCTTGTTTGTTGTTGTTTCATAAGTGGAACGTCATTTATGATATGTTGGTTATTTGAATTCATAACAATACCCGTCCCATTAGAATCCACCTTGTCCTCAAGGTGAAGGTTAGGAAACTGATGACGAAGCTGAGCAGTGTCCTCCCAAGTAGCCTCATCCTTGGTGAGACTCTCCCATTGAACAAGGCTTTGATGAACCTCTTGACCACCCTTAGAAACAACCTGAGTCTGCAGTACCACGTGCGGTTGCAGAATGAGAGTAGAAGTAGAGTCAACCAGATGCAATGGGGTGATTTGATTACTTGGTTTGCCAATACACTTTCTTAGTAGTGAAACATGAAACACCGGATGTATCTTAGTAGTGGCAGGTAAGTCAAGTTTATAAGCAACCTCTCCGATTTTGGCAATAACACGATAAGGTCCAAAGTAACGATGACCGAGCTTATGATGGCGCTGCAAACGCACCGAGCCTTGGCGATAGGGCTGAATCTTCACAAAGACCCACTCATCCACTACAAACTGCACATCACGTCTATGTTTATCCGCAGCCAACTTCATACGCAATTGAGCCTTTGCAAGATTTGCTTTCAATAATGATAAAACAACATCACGTTCCGAGAACTGCACATCCAACTCTGGATTAGAACTAGACCCGCGCATATAACGCGTGAGAGAAGGGGGTTTGCGTCCGTAGAGAACCTCAAAGGGTGACATCTTGGATGAAATTTCGTAAGACGTGTTATACCAAAACTCTGCCCAAGGTAAAAATTGCAACCATTTGTTAGGCTGATCAGCTACATAACAACGTAAATACATTTCCAAACAACGGTTGAGTGCCTCGGATTGACCATCCGTTTGAGGATGGTACGCGGTGCTGAATTTGAGAGTGGTACCATTAAGATGATGCAACTCTTTCCAAAAATCGGTCATAAATCGAGCATCGCGATCAGTGACAATCGAAAGCGGAATACCGTGTAGACGAATAATCTCGTTAACAAAGGCTGTTGCAACTGTATGGCTGTTAAAACTGGATGGTAATGCAATAAAGTGTCCGTACTTAGAAAGTCTATCCACCACCACCATAATAACAGTTTTCCCTTGCGAAACCGGTAAACCTGTGATAAAATCCATAGCAATATCTTCAAACACAACATTCGGAATAAGAAGTGGCTGAAGTAAGCCACCAGGAGATAAAAAGGAGGGTTTAGTTTGTTTACAGACTTGACATTGGGCAATAAATTCTTTAACATCAGCCTTCATTTGCTTCCAATAAAAAGTGGCAGATAAGCGTTGATATGTGCGAGTGACTCCAGAGTGTCCACCTGTTGCTGATGAATGAAATTCGAGAAGCAACTAATGGCGTAGGGCGGAATCTTTAGGTACCATCAATCGTCCTTGATAAAGTATCAACCCATCTTTCACTGAGTAATTAGGAAATTGGTTCGGATCAGCAAGATATCGTTGAAGCAACGCTGTTAATTCGGAATCATTCTGAGCAGCTGAGGTGAGGACCTGCAGCAAGTCTGGAACCGGTGCTGAAAGAGCATCGGCCGCACTATTTTGCTTCCCGGGGCGGTACACAATCTCGAAATCAAAACCCAAAAGTTTACCAAGCCATTTTTGTTGCTCTGGAGTTTGTATAACCTGATCTTGAAGGTGTTTTAAGGATTGTTGGTCGGTGAGAATTGTGAACTTGTGGCCCAATAAGTACTGACGCCACTTAGCGATAGCTTGCGTGATAGCATACATTTCTCGGTGATACGTTGAGGCTTGTTGCATTCGTGGGCAAAGCTTTTTACTAAAATAAGCCAAGGGATGTTGTTCTTGTGACAAAACAGCCCCAATCCCGACCCCGGAAGCATCGGTTTCAACTGTAAACGGTTTAGAAAAATCGGGAAGTTGAAGAACCGGTGTCGAACTAAGGAGGTTCTTGAGGTGAGTAAAAGCTTGTAAGGTGTGTTCTGTCCAACAAAACGCATCGCGGCACAATAAATCAGTGAGGGGTTCGGCTACAGAGGCATAATTCTTGATAAAACGACGGTAATACCTGGCAAGACCCAAAAAACTACGAACATGTTTGACATGTTTTGGAACAGGCCATTTTTGGATAATACTAATCTTGTCGGGATCTACGGCAACACCGGAAGAAGAGATAACATGGCCTAAGTAAGCCACTTGGGTTTGCCCAAAGATACATTTAGAGAGCTTGGCGACCAGACTGTGATCCAACAAAAGTTGTAAGGTAATAGCAATATGGTGGAGATGATCATCCCATGTCTTGCTATAGATTAAAATATCATAAAAAAAACCAAGATGAAACGCCTTAAAAAGGGTCTAAAAACGTCATTCATAAGCCGTTGAAAGGTAGAAGGAGCATTGGTAAGCCCAAAGGGCATAACCAAAAATTCATAATGCCCGTCATGAGTGCGAAAAGCTGTTTTCATGGCATCTCCGTGAGCAAGTCGGATTTGATGATACCCGGCTAACAAATCAAGCTTAGAGAAAAATTGTGCCCCGTATAATTCGTCAAACAACTCATCAATAGATGGGATAGGAAATCGATCCTTTACCGTAATAGAATTTAAGGCACGGTAATCCACACAAAACCGCCATGTACCGTCCTTTTTACGAACCAACAAAACTGGGGAAGAAAAAGCACTTGTACTCGGACGAATAATACCCTGCTGAAGCATCTCATGTACCAGTCGTTCAATTTCTTGTTTCTGAAAATGGGGTATCGGTAAGGACCGACTGATACAGGTTGACTAGCCGGAAGTAAGTCAATATGGTGGTCTTGAGTGCGAGTGGGTGTTAACCCTTTTGGTGCAGTAAATACCGTTGCAAATTGATCCAAAATAGCCTGTAAATCTGGTGGGTAGACAGGTGGGCTAGTGTCAGCTGGAACAAGAGTCAAATGGAACAATTGACCAATGCCATCACTATGTAACAAGTGTTGAAACCCATGAAATTGAATGGCCTGAACACTAGGAATATCTCCCTGCCATATAATTTGGCTCCCATGAAGAGAAAACTCAAATTTCAATTTGGAATAGTCGGTGATCACCGGTCCAAGTGTGGCCAACCATGAAACATCCAACACCATATCCCAGCCTTGTAATGGTAAAACATAAAAATCCACAACAATGGAATGGCCTTGAATAACCAATACCACAGCCTGAGCTAAACCCGAACAGGGCAACCGTTCACCACTCCCCACCAAAACAGAAAATGGTTCAATTGATTCAATAACAAAATTCAAGAAATTAGCAATTCTGGTCTGCACAAAACAATGAGTACTTCCCCCATCCAATAGAATTTGAACCGACTTACCTTGAACCGTACCCGTGAAGCGTAAAGTGGTGGAAGAACACCCCCAGACAAAGCATTATAAGAAATGGCCGATTGAGTTTGAACCTCCTCTACTTGTAATTTTTCAGCTAAAATAGAATCCATACCTATAGAAGCGGCGAATCCGACGAACCGCCGGGATCCGGTGAATCCTCATCGAAAAACAGCAATTGTGGGGTGGATTTGCACTTATGATCCCATGTATATTTTTCATCACATCGATAACATAACCCTTGTGCACGTTTTTGAGCAATTTCGGTAGGGGTGAGGCGTCGAAACCCTACCTTCGGAGTCGTAGTTGAGGAAGACGGTTTGGTCTGGAATGAAGGTATGTGTGTAGTGTTCACCGTAGCCGGTTTGGGAGTAGGTAATAAGGGCTTTGAAGAGCCCAATGTAACCCGGCCCAATCCACGTTCAAACTGGATCCTAGTCTCATGTAGCTGGGCTTTATCCATCGCATCTTCCACTGTTTGAGGTTGATGACAAATCACCAATTGTTTAATGTCTGAGCGTAAACCGGAAATCCAACAACTGACGAGGAATTCCACCGGTAAAGGCATTGTCCGGTTAGAAATTACCTCGAACCGTGCACGATAGTCAGCCACAGTTGTTATTTGAACCAATTTGACACACCCCAACCTTGACGGCGGAAACGTCGAGGAGTGAGAGTTAAGATCGTTCACAGCCACATAACGCTATTAATAACACAAATATAAATTAATCATAAAATTCAATTGTAGCATTACAAGCTTAAGACTCAAAGAAAATAAAAAAACATAGCATAGAATGTAACAAGTCATTCTTATTTCATTCATTTATCTAGGTCCATTCCTAGATGTGCAAGCTTCAAAGAGTAGATATCAAACTTGGGCGTTTCCTGAAACATGTTAAAAATAAAAGGTCAACAATAATGTTGGTGAGCATTCCATAGTTTTTAATACATAGATTATATAAAAGATGGTAATTCAAGTCATAAGTTAGTGAATAAAGTGATTAGGGATGTTATGAACAATGCAATAATCAAACCTCGACAAAGTTTTACAAGTCTCAAACGTTTACAAGATTATACGATCAGCTAAGTGTACTTGGATCAACCAAAGCAGGCTTGTCTTGCCCATAGATCTATGACTTCGCTGGGCTAGCAATAGTTAATGATTGTACATATAACGCCATAACATGATAACCACAAAAGTTCAACTAACCACAACTTTGCATGATGAATTTGCCATAAAGATTACAAGTCTCAAATAAGTTTACAAGTGCAATGATAATAAGTTAACATGTTTCACCCCAAAGTGTGAAAATAAGCAAAAAGGGGTATGGAAATACTCACTTGATCAATAAGTATTTATTGGATGATTAATAAGAAAATAATAAAAAGCGTCGATTCAACGTAGCCCTTCACAATGTACCTAAAATATATATATTATAAGATTTTTAAGTTAACAATAATAAAATTAACGTTTTAACGCGAACAAGAGTTTTAGGATTTTGGGGTTTTATAAACAATTTAGTAAACCCTTATTTATATATTTAGTTCAATAGAGAAGTATTATAAAATTTTAAGGGAAAAATAGCCGTTGTTAATAATTTGTGCAACAAAACATATATCTTTAATCAAAGAAAACATAAGACTCAATAATAATTAATAATTCAAATTATTATATAAATCCATTTGTTTGTAACAATACTTAGTCATAACTTTTATAATAAAATATTAAAATATTTTATAAGGATAAATTTACAGAAAATATTTTGTTGATTTTTAAAAGATTAGAAGTTTGTAAAAATCATTTTTATATGTAATAGAATTTTTCTAAAATAAAATTAAGGCTAAAAAGCCATTTTAAAAATAATAAGAGGGTGCCCGGGTTCGAATCCGGGACCTCTTAGTTGAAATATGGTGAGTGAACCAGTGAACCAGGCTTCCAGCCGCGTTTAAACTCTGTTTTCAATAACCAAAATACAATAAACACTGAAATCCCCCCCAAATCGCACGAACCCTAGTTTGATCATGACCAAAATTGAAGATCAAATCAAGGCTGCTACCGATTTAAATCATGGGGCTTTTGTTTCCCACATGATTTCGAGTATATACATTCATTTAATTACCCGGTTGAAAGTGGATTTGAGAAGAACGTGACAATGAGCAACCCGCGGCTATTGAATAAGCAACCGATGTGTAATTGCTGATGATAATGGAATTAATCTTGTGTGAAGCTTCGACGAGTAACCACGAATCAAAGCTCTCAACAAATTTCCGATTTTGAAGCGCAGAAGGTTGTGTTTGATTAGTTGCAGGTTGCGACTTCGAATGATGATGGATTTCGATGATTAAGTTTGATTTAGGTGCAATTGAGAGTTGTAATGAATAGTATCAGATAAACGTTCGATTAGGTTTAGTTAATTCGATTATTATTAGCCTTAAACATTCAAACGGCTCTTTGCGTTTGATGGTTTCGGTTACTCGATGATTCAAGTAATAACCGACGATTTAAACTCAATTAAACCATGCATTTAAGTTCGAAACGTGTAAAAGGAACGATTTGGGTCGGTTTTGGGTTAAGAAAACGTCGGATTTTGAAGGTTTAAAGTGGCCGGAGGCTCGGCCGCCGGTGGCCGGACCTTCCACCGGAAAAACAGGGTTGGGCGGGGGGTTTGGTTTATGTTTTAAGAATTTACAGAAATGGTCCCTGTTGTTTGGTTTTTATTATTTTATACTTAAACTCATTTTTAAAGTTTATAACTTGGCGACTAGGCCCCTTTGACTTTTAAATCAATGTTTTATATATTTTAAGTTTACTAATTCTTTATTATTAATAACAAAATATTTATTGTTGGTATTATTCTTAGTTTATTATTATTATTGTTATAATTTTATTATTATTATTATTATTATTATTATTATATTATTATTATTATTATTATTACTAGTTGATTAGAAAAATTAAAGGCAACAAAGTATAAGCATAACAAATTCACAAGTTTCATAAATGACAAAATTAGCCCATACAAGAACTTAACAATGTTAATTTTAATTTAACCCCAAAATGACAAGATGTTACAGTCTCCCCAACTTAAAAGAATTTCGTCCCGGAATTAAAAGAAATGAAACTAGGCGAACAAATGCGGGTATCTCTCCTTCATATGATCTTCACGCTCCCAAGTGAACTCCGCTCCACACTTGTTCTCCCAACGAACCTTAACGATTGGAGTAGTTGTGGTTCTCGTTTTCTTTCTAATGCGATCCATAATCTCGACAGGTTTCTCGACAAAGTCCAATGACTCATCGATCTGGATGTCTTCCAATGGAACATGCAGACTCTCGTCGGCCAAACACTTCCTCAAATTTGAGACATGGAATACAGGTTGAACTCCACTAAGGTCGGAAGGTAGTTCCAGTTTATAAGCCACTTTCCCAATCCTTTTCAAGATTTTGAAAGGTCCTACAAATCTTGGAACTAGTTTACCCTTCTTCCCAAAGCGAACAACACCCTTCCACGGGGAAACCTTAAGAAGAACCATGTCGCCAACTTGGAACTCCAATGGCTTACGACGCTTATCAGCGTAACTTTTTTGTCGACTTCTTGCCACTTCAAGGTTCTTGCGGATTGTGGAGACTTTATCGGTCGTTTCTTGTATAAGATCAGGGCCAGTGATGAAATTTTCACCAACATCGGTCCAGCAGATCGGTGATCGGCATTTACGACCATACAAAGCCTCGAATGGTGCCATCTTGATACTTGAGTGATAACTATTGTTATACGAAAATTCCGCGAGTGGTAGATGCGTATCCCAATCACCACCAAAGTCAAGGACACAAAGACGCAGCAGATCCTCGAGGGTTTGGATTGTTCGTTCGGTTTGACCATCGGTTTGAGGATGGTAAGTCGTACTTAAATCCAATTGAGTACCCAAGAGTTCTTGCATCGAAGACCAAAAGTGCGAAGTGAAACGAGCATCTTGATCGAAAATAATGTGCAACGGCACGCCATGACGACTCACAATTTCGTCAACATAGATTCGAGCCAACCTTGAAACCTTGTACGTATCTCGTATGGGTATGAAATGTGCTGTCTTGGTCAAACGGTCAACAATGACCCATATGCTATCATGACCACGAGGTGTACGAGGTAACTTAGTTACGAAATCCATGGATATATGTTCCCATTTCCACATAGGGATTTCAGGTTGCTCAAGTAAGCCACTTGGTCGTTGATGTTCGGCTTTGACCCTTGCACACGTGAGACACTTGGAAACATAAGACGCGATATCTTTCTTCATTCCAGGCCACCAATATTGACCACGCAGGTCCATGTACATCTTATCGGAGCCAGGATGAACGGAATATCAGGTTTGATGAGCTTCGTTCATAATGAATTGTCGAAGGTTATTACGATTCGGAATCCAAAGTCGATTCAAGAAATACCACATGCCATTCGATTTTGTCTCCAGTTGTGACCGAACGTTAGGCATCAAATCTTCATCTTTCCCTTCGTCGGTTAGTGCCGCTTGTTGAGCCTCGCGAATGCATAACTTGAGGTCACTATCGATCCTTATGTTTTGAAGCATGATAGTAGCCTCGTTGACATCCACATGAATCTCGGTATCAAATTCTCCTAGCGTATCAAACCATTGCCTTCGATCTTGAATTTCTTGAAGCGAGACAGTCTTGTTGTGGACCTTGCGACTTAGTGTGTCGGCTACAACATTCGCCTTTCCAGGGTGACAGCGAATGTCGCAGTCGTAGTCGCTAATCAACTCAATCCAACGTCTTTGTCTCATGTTGAGATCCTTTTGATTGAACACGTGTTGGAGACTCTTATGATCGGTGTAGACTATGCATTGCGTTCCATATAAATAGTATCGCCAAATCTTCAATGCGAAAACCACAGCACTAAGTTCAAGATCATGAGTTGTGTAGTTCACTTCATGAACCTTCAATTGCCTCGACGCGTATGCTATAACTTTGCCTCGTTGCATGAGAACACAACCAAGACCTTATTAGAAGCATCGAAATATACAGTAAAGTCGTCGTTTCCATCGGGAAGTGTGAGAATAGGAGCGTTACACAACTTGCGTTTCAATGTCTCGAAAGCCTCTTCTTGCTCGGGTCCCCATTCAAATAGTCGATTCTTTTGGGTTAGCGCCGTTAATGGTTTAGCAATCTTCGATAAATTTTCTATGAACCTACGGTAATATCCCGCTAATCCCAGAAAAGAACGAACCTCAGTTGGGGTTGTGGAAACACACCAATTCTTCACGGCTTCAATTTTAGCAGGATCAATGTGAATTCCTTGGCTATTCACCACATGCCCTAAGAATTGAACTTCTTCCAACCAAAACTCACACTTGGAAAACTTGGCGTACAATTGCTCCTTCTTCAAAAGTTCAAGTACTTGTCACAAGTGCGTCTCGTGATCGATTTTTGTCTTGGAATAAATAAGAATGTCATCAATAAACACGATCACGAACTTATCCAAATACAGTTTACATACTCGATTCATGAGATCCATGAACACAGCAGGCACATTGGTCAAGCCAAAAGGCATGACCATGAACTCGTAGTGTCCATATCGAGTACGGAAAGTGGTCTTTGGAATGTCGTCATCATGAACACGTAATTGATGATACCCAGAACGTAGATCGATCTTTGAGAATTGAGTTGTCCCTTGAAGTTGGTTGAAGAGATCATCGATTCGAGGAAGAGGGTATCGGTTTTTGATAGTAAGCTTGTTGAGTTCTCGGTAATCGATGCACATACGAAATGAACCATCCTTCTTCTTCACAAATAGTACAGGTGCACCCCACGGTGATGAACTAGGGCGAATAAAACCATTATCGGTCAACTCTTGCAGTTGACTAGCGAGTTCTTGCATTTCAGAAGATGCAAGACGATAAGGCGATTTAGCCACAGGCTTTGCACCAGGGATTAAATCAATCTTGAACTCAATTTCTCGCACGGGAGGTAACCCTTTAAGATCCTGGGAACAACTTCGGGAAAGTCTCGCACAACAGGAATGTCCTTCAACTCCTTACCCTTGGCTTTCGTATTAACTACATATGCCATGAAAGCCATGTAGTTTTTACTTAAGCACTTACGGGCCTTGATGCAAGACATGAGTTTGAGTCTTTGAGATGATTTCTCCCCAAAGACCCTTAAGATATCACCAGTCGGTAAAGGAATTCAGATACACTTCTCAAAGCATAAAATTTCCGCACGTTGCTTGGCTAACCAATCCATACCAATGATAACATCAAAGCTTCCCGGATGCATAGGAATAAGGTCGACGAAGAACTCGCGTTCGTTAAGGCTCAAGGTGCAGTCACGTATTACGACGTCAACGAAAATAGATTTTCCATCGGCGACCTCGACCGTGAAAGATCTCTCCAGATTAGCACGCGGTTTAGAAAGTATAGGCTCGAATTCCAAGGACACGAAACTCCTATCGGCACCCGAATCAAACAATACAGAAGCATAATGACTATTTACAAGATACATACCTGTTTGGTAAGAGTCCATTATTGGTATGATGAACACAGATTGGAAATTTTATAAGACAATAGACGATTTAAAAAGAGTTCAACGACGTACCATTCACCACGTCGTTATTGGCTTGAGCTTGGTTAGCATTGATGTTGAACGCCCTTCCACGAGCTGGTGGCACAGTTCCCGTATTATGAGGACATTGTGGACAAATATGACCGGGCTCGCCACAGTTATACAGGTTCGGTTGGTAAGCATGGCAGTGTTGTTTGGCGCATGAAGGCAAGTAGTTACCAAGTGTCCATACTTCCCACATAATGAGCAAACTCGACATGGAGAGTTGCTTGAATGATGGTACTTGCACGTGTTACACATAGGATGTGGACCAGTATAAGCTTTAGCCATGGGGGCTTGATTTGCAACCACCATTTGTTTTTGAGGAGCATTTGGAGCGGTCACAGCGTAGTTGCGCGTCGGGATGAACTTACGCTTTTTGTTTTGAGAAGATGACTCAGCCCTTACCTCCTTTGTTGCCTCGGGTATCACCTTCGCAGTAGATTTGGAACCTTTTGTCGACATAGTGCCAGCTCTTATATGATTCCCGGTGAGCTTGCTTCCTCCAAAGTTGTGGGCCTAATACCCACCACGGCATCTTGAATTTGAGGTGGCACCCCCTTGATAAATTTCTCAATATTGCGGGGCACGGTGTCCACCATGTGTGGTAGGAGCATACTCAACTCATGATGCCGAGTGGAATAAGCCAAATGGTTCCCACCATCTTGTTTGAGATTCCAAAACCCCTCCTCCAGCTTTGGCAACTCGCTTCTTGGGCAGAACTTTTGGATCATAATATCTTTGAATTCCTCCCAGGGCAACGCCATTGCAACCTCAGTTCCACGGTTTCTCTTTTCACTATTCCACCATGTTAATGCTCGTTGTTGAAGAACACTTGTGGCATAACGAACCTTGAACTCGTCGGGACACTCACTAATAATAAATGTGTTCTCCATACTTTCAAACCACTCGAGAAGTCCAGTGGCTCCTTCTTTTCCACTAAAACTAGTGGGTTTGCACGAGTTGAAATGTTTGAAGGTGCAAGTAGGATTGTTCCCGTTTTGGTTGTTGCTATTCTCCCCATGAGCACCACTATTGTTTCCATTGGTGTTGTTGCTATTAGCCATTAGGGTACTATTAAGTTCAGCAACCATAGTCGGGATGACAGCAGCCATTTGTCGGGCGATCATGGCGGCTAACTTACGATCGGAACTTCCACGCTTTCCATGATGACGAGACATGCTGGGATATGCAAAATGAGTTAGACACGAGAAATAGAAATACAAGGATTATAATTTAACAAGGATAAGGCAAGAGTTGTAAGGTACATGGATTGGTTCCATTTGGTAACGCATTACCATTTGGAAACGTTGACACGTCAAGGTAAGTTGACCCATTCGCCTTAGAAATTTGTGCATGTTGACCATAGTTTATCACTCATCCCAGAAATCCCCAGGTAAGCATAACTAGTCCCGTAGGATTTATGCGATATGCTTGCCTTAGCCCAAGGGCCTTTTGCCAGGAAATCTAGAAT
This sequence comes from Flaveria trinervia, assembly GCA_025506515.1. Lineage (NCBI taxonomy): Eukaryota > Viridiplantae > Streptophyta > Magnoliopsida > Asterales > Asteraceae > Flaveria > Flaveria trinervia. The sequence goes on along the minus strand of CM046454.1, from coordinate 13,745,532 downwards.
ACAGGTGTCTATATGTCACACAAACTTCTTAGGTTTATGAAATCAAAACCTTGATGAGATTCATATAGATTAGACATAACGTCTAAAGATCGTAAGTATAAGCATAAGTTCCCACATATTGACGAGAATAAGATTAAGAGATTTCATGTTCGGGGAGAGTCAAAAAGTCAAAGCTAAGTTTAGGGAGACAAGTAACAATGTTTAGGCCATCCTATGCTAAGGCATCAAATTGCACATAAAAGGCATAGCATTATGTAGCATGTAAAGTATAAAATTTACAAGATAGAAATATAACTCTATAAGGTTCATGCATACTATAGCCTAGGTCACCATTTCTAATAACCTAGATCCCTATAGTTATGGGCTCTGATACCAATCTGTCACACCCCAACCTTGACGGCGGAAACATTAAGGAGTGAGAGTTAAGATCGTTCACAACCACATAACGCTATTAATAACCCAAATATAAATTAATCATAAAATTCAATTGTAGCATTACAAGCTTAAGACTCAAAGAAAATAATTAAAAAAACATAACATAGAATGTAACAAGTCATTCTTATTTCATTCATTTATCTAGATCCATTCCTAGATGTGCAAGCTTCAAAGAGTAGATATCAAACTTGGGCGTTTCCTGAAACATGTTAAAAATAAAAGGTCAACAATAATGTTGGTGAGCATTCCATAGTTTTTAATACATAGATTATATAAAAGATGACAATTCAAGTCATAAGTTAGTGAATAAAGTGATTAGGGATGTTATGAACAATGCAAAAATCAAACCTCGACAAAGTTTTACAAGTCACAAACGTTTACAAGATTATACGATCAGCTAAGTGTACTTGGATCAACCAAAACAGGCTTGTCTTGCCCATAGATTTATGACTTCGCTGGGCTAGCAATAGTTAATGATTGTACATATAACGCCATAACATGGTAACCACAAAAGTTCAACTAACCACAACTTTGCATGATGAATTTGCCATAAAGATTACAAGTCTCAAATAAGTTTACAAGTGCAATGATAATAAGTTAACATGTTTCACCCCAAAGTGTGAAAATAAGCAAAAAGGGGTATGGAAATACTCACTTGATCGATAAGTATTTATTGGATGATTAATAAGAAAATAATAAAAAGCGTCGATTCAACGTAGCCCTTCACAATGTACCTAAAATATATATTTATAAGATTTTTAAGTTAATAATAATAAAATTAACGTTTTAACGCGAACAAGAGTTTTAGGATTTTGGGGTTTTATAAACAATTTAGTAAACCCTTATTTATATATTTAGTTCAATAGAGAAGTATTATAAAATTTTAAGGGAAAAATAGCCGTTATTAATAATTTGTGCAACAAAACATATATTTTTAATCAAAGAAAACATAAGACTCAATAATAATTATAATTCAAATTATTATATAAATCCATTCGTTTGTAACAATACTTAGTTATAACTTTTATAATAAAATATTAAAATATTTTATAAGGATAAATTTACAGAAAATATTTTGTTGATTTTTAAAAGATTAGAAGTTTGTAAAAATCATTTTTATATGTAATAGAATTTTTCTAAAATAAAATTAAGGCTAAAAAGCCATTTTAAAAATAATAAGAGGGTGCCCGGGTTCGAACCCGGGACCTCTTAGTTGAAATATGGTGAGTGAACCAGTGAACCAGGCTTCCAGCCGCGTTTAAACTTTGTTTTCAATAACCAAAATACAATAAACACTGAAATCCCCCCCAAATCACACGAACCCTAGTTTGATCATGACCAAAATTGAAGATCAAATCAAGGCTGCTACCGATTTAAATCATGGGGCTTTTGTTTCCCACATGATTTCGAGTATATACATTCATTTAATTACCCGGTGAAAGTGGATTTGAGAAGAACGTGACAATGAACAACCCGCGGCTATTGAATAAGCAACCGATGTGTAATTGCTGATGATAATGGAATTAATCTTGTGTGAAGCTTCGACGAGTAACCACGAATCAAAGCTCTCAACAAATTTCCGATTTTGAAGCGCAGAAGGTTGTGTTTGATTAGTTGTAGGTTGCGACTTCGAATGATGATGGATTTCGATGATTAAGTTTGATTTAGGTGCAATTGAGAGTTGTAATGATTAGTATCAGATAAACGTTCGATTAGGTTTAGTTAATTCGATTATTATTAGCCTTAAACATTCAAACGGCTCTTTGCGTTTGATGGTTTCGGTTACTCAATGATTCAAGTAATAACCGACGATTTAAACTCAATTAAACCATGCATTAAGTTCGAAACGTGTAAAAGGAACGATTTGTGTCGGTTTTGGGTTAAGAAAACGTCGGATTTTGAAGGTTTAAAGTGGCCGGAGGCTCGGCCGCCGGTGGCCGGACCTTCCACCGGAAAAAACGGGGTTGGGCGGGGGGTTTGGTTTATGTTTTAAGAATTTACAAAAATGGTCCCTGTTGTTTGGTTTTTATTATTTTATACTTAAACTCATCTTTAAAGTTTATAACTTGGCAACTAGGCCCCTTTGACTTTTAAATCAATGTTTTATACATTTTACGTTTACTAATTCTTTATTATTAATAACAAAATTTTTATTGTTGGTATTATTCTTAGTTTATTATTATTGTTATAATTTTATTATTATTATTATATTATTATTATTATTATTATTACTAGTTGATTAGAAAAATTAAAGGCAACAAAGTATAAGCATAACAAATTCACAAGTTTCATAAATGACAAAATTAGCCCATACAAGAACTTAACGATGTTAACTTTAATTTAACCCCAAAATTACAAGATGTTACAAATTTTGCTAACAGGCCTTCGGGTGCTTCGACATCGGATGAACGGAAGCGTTTTGTTAGGGCGCCGGTGAACGCATCCCAAGTAGAGATCTGATTGTGGCGTTGAAGCCAATCAAACCAATCAGCGGCTGAATCATCTAAATAGAAGGACGAAATCGCTAACCGATCGGCTTCAGAAATATTGTAGAAGGTAAAATAGCGATTGGCCTGAGCAATCCACCATTCCGGATTCTCGCCATTGAAGCGAGCTAAATAGACGGTGCTGGTTTATGGCGACCCAGGATACCGGAACCGTCTCCTGCTACAGCCACATCTGGTGTAGCACCGAATGTTTTCTTCCCGGTGTGTACATCGGAACGTTTAATCAACTCGTTGATGGAAGATTGAAGAGCGGAGATCGCTTGAACAACCCCATCTAGCTCCTGGCGCATAACCAGTTGCTCTTCCTTAACATCTTTGATTGATTCCTCCATGACTCGAGTTCTCGTACCGTCCGCCATTGATGCAGAAGGCCAATGAAAGCACCAATTTGAAATGACTTAACAATGAATACGGAAATGGATAGATGATTTCTATTGATAGTATAATAAGAGGAGATGGGAAGAACAGAGTTACAGAAGGGAGATGGGAAAAGAGGATGATCTGAGATCTAACAAATATGCCTACCTCATGATCACACCATAATTACTTTAAATACAAAGTGCAACAAATTCCGTTATGCAACTGCTGACGTGGCTCCCATGATGTGGTCCTCAAATTTCTTGTGCTGCACTTTAACTCTTTCACTCCTTGTTTGTTGTTGTTTCATAAGTGGAATCTCATTTGTGATATGTTGGTTATTTGAATTCATAACATAGAGGTGGTGGAGGAGGTTATCTACAATGAAAGCGGTAAAATGCACCTTGGAAATGACAATACCCTTATTAGATGCTATTTTTATTAAGGTTTTTTCTAAATTTTTTTCTAGCATGTATTTTTTTTAATTAACGAAGTTTAATGTAATTATATATTATAGGGTTATTGGATTTTAATAATTCTAACTTTCATTTATTGGCCGGAATTTATTCTAACTCAGAAAATATTTACAGTCACTTCTAACTTTAAATTATTTTCCTCCACTAATTCTTTACTAACTGTGAGTTAACCCTCGTTAGTTTTTTTTAAGAAATGAGATCAACTTTGAGTTATTTTCAACTTTAGCACCGCCTAGTTTCAATTAGATCAATTTTCTATTGTCTCACCTCCATCATCACCTGAAATCTATCTCTAACGAATTTGATGGTTGAAATCAAGGGGTGAAGATTGATAGGTTTTTGGGTGCTGAAGTTTCAAATTGACGGAGATGATATATTTTAACTTTTTGTTTAGTGTTTTGATCACAAAAATACACGTCATAAAAAACTAACAAGGTTAACTCTCAGTTAGTATGAAATTGTTTTAGGAAAATAAACTCCAAGTTTGAAGTATTCGTAAACATATATTGAGTTTAGATTAATTCCGACCAATAAATAAAACTTGAAATTATTAAAATCCAATAACCGTATATTACGTTGAATTTTATTGTAAAATATGAAATTAAATTAATATGATGTAAATGAGAAAGCTAGATAAAAATTGGGACCAACACATTCTAAAACGAAAAAAATTAGGGAAAACTAAGGATAATGAAAAAAAACGTGACGTGTAACTCGAGGAAAAATGAACAAAATGATACGACTCCCTCCCCAAGGATGAGAAGTAGTATATATGATAATTTATGTGATAAATGAGTATCGAGTGATCTGGTTGTTGGCATTTTATGTGATTAACGTCTACTATATTCTTGTGATATTTAGCAATGGCGTTTCCCTTGATCTCTGTTGATTAGGGTGTCAATTGAGTAATATAATAAATTGTCACTTGCAATGTCGAGTGGCTTACACCGTTTGGTTTGTAAGTCTGACCGTTAGTTCGGTGATTGATGACTTGGCATGTGGGTTGTACGTTAGTCGACCATCTTGTTTCCCTAAGTTTTCTCCTTGACTTACGTCAAGACTAGACATTCATTCTCCCTTTCAATCTTGATCGTCTTTTCTTCTGAGCAGTATTGGCTCATCATCTATCCTTTGGAAACTTCCACCTTGACCTGATCATGTTCACGATCACTTTGGCTACATCACCCTTGTCCACAACACTTGCAAATCGTCTCTTTGTTCGTCGAATGGTCAGGTGCCTTGTTGGCTTTCATAGTCGTCAATCATCTAACTACTGGCTTTTGAACAGTTTTCAATCTGGTGGTTGTGTTTTCAAAACTACAAGCTAAATAGAAAGGTTGATTTAGGACTTACATGAAAGATGATCAGAAGTTGGATGCAAACCCTATATGAAAATTTTCTTAGGATGAAACCATTGGGCAACATATGCACCTGTTTTATGACACAATCTAGGATGGTGGTCAGTGAACGTGCAAAAAGATTATACTGAGTGTGAATACGATAATGCAACATTTTTTTGGCACAAAGCAAACCAAGAGATATTACGATACGAAATCTGTTTTAAGGTAACCTAAAAATCGACTACAATCACTTTGCAAAGACATTTAAAATCTATGAAGACTTAATGGATTGCAGGTTTTAAGCATACAACCCAACGATGCATTCGAGTGTCTGACTACAACCACTAGACAAAAAGAGACTAAAACGAAAGACTAGATTCACTCCTTCCTGCAGCGTGAATATGCAATAGTACAACCCATTAAGGCCTAAGTGGTATAATCCTAATTAGTACATCTAAAAGATAAGTAAATCATAAGGAAGTAATTAGCACAAGCTTCTCAACCAGCCGCAAGGATCAGCTTATGATCCTTTCGGTTCCGGTTACCTAAATTTCACACCAATTACCCCCCATCACTATGTGTATTGATCTATACACTATCAATCTCATAATTTATCAGAGTAAATGACCAAAATGACCTTTTGCTTCAACCTTGTCTTTGTCTTCATCTCCCATCTGCGTGAAGAAGTTGTTCTGGTGTCGCAGCAGGGTCAAGATCCCAACACCCATCTGGCAAGTTCAGGGCTTGACCTTTTAGCACGCAAGCTGGAACCTGGTGTGAAAACCGAACCATTTCCTTTCTGGGAATTAGCCGAACTGCATTCTTGTTAGGATTTCTTTGATACACAGTCTTGTACCCTTCTAATTTGACCAAAGGTGACACAGACACTCCAACTTCTTCAGAATAATCATCAAGAATCTCAACCATTTCAAATTGTCGCCTAACTTTTTTCGATGTTTTCTTGTTCCAATTCTCTGACCAGTTTCGATAAACCGCCCATACATCGCCTCCTTTCGGGTAAATCTTAACACACCCTCCTTTGCCAATGTTCTCTCGGCCCAAAAGGTGAGAAAAAATGTTGACTTGCTCGACAAATTCAGAATGGGAAGCCTTGAAACTACCACATGATTTATTAATTCCAAATTCAGTATCAGGTAACGAGTTCAAGTAAGTGATGTGAAGCTGAAATGGTTCCACAGAGATGACCTGGCGGATCAGACAGTAAAGACGGGGCATACCATCTTCTTCATCATATATAGCCCATATCTGTTTGTTCTTAAAGACCTCCTCAGATCGATCCATGTCAAAATCATGAAAATCAGGATCAGGGACCGTTATTGCCATTGAACTACCTTTCTTGAGCATTTTTTCATTCTTTTCAGCCTTCAAAGCAGAAGCGATTTTCATTTCTTTCAACTTACTACGAATTACTGATCTAGCTTTTGCAATTAACAATTTTCTTGTATCAACAGCAGGGGCAACCAAGTATTGTTTTGTTAAGAAGTCACTTCGGCCATTTCCATTGAAATTATTTACTATAAATCCGGTTCAGTTCTTGAACCCAATTCCCCATTTTCTATTTTTCTTTTCTTTGGAGGCCTACCCATCCTAGGCGCCAGGGTCTCACCATGGCCCGAGTTCAATCTCCTCTGGTGTCTCCCATTCACTTTTCGCCTACTCATGTTTATAGATTTAGAAGGTAAATCATTAGGATCCAAAGTAGATGCAGTCCCCGGATACTCGTATCCTTGCATAGGATGAATAACCGATGACCCATTTCCTGTAAAACCTACTGATGTGCTTGGCACATAGGGACCCATAGCATAACCATTTTCAGATGTATATGACCACGGAGCATAAGTAAGTGGAGCTGTTCCTGTTTCAACAGCTACAAAAACGCCTCGACAGTTTTTACACGAGAGTTTTTTATTGACGTATTTTCTTAGATATTCATATTGAACTTGACACGAGGTACACACAGTCCAAAAAGTATCAAGCCTTGAAGATGTCACCGCACTTGAAACAGCAGAAGTATTATAAACTGCAGCCAATAAGCGTTTATTTCGTTTGGCATCATATGAGCTCCTCTTCACATTATCAGATAACACAGCCCATGCTTCAGAGACAAGTTTGAAAGCTTCATCCGCTCCAACGGTTTTGTTTTTGTCAGGGTGCAGAAGAACAGCCATCTTTTTGTAACGCCTTTTCACTAACGATTTGTCTGCAGATGGATCTAACCCAAGAACAGCATAGAAATCAATCTCTTGATTCATATTTGAACCCGTAGCTGCATATATTTCAAATGTAGCTACCATTTGAGAGATACCCTCTAGTTGGGGGCATAAAGTTTGAGCTCTTAAAGCATGCTGCTTTGCACCCGAAAAATCTCTCACTAAAAAAAGCTTCTCTGCATTCGCTTTAGCTCTAAGAGCTTCTTCTATGGTTGGATCCATCTCTAATGTTCAACCCTATAAAAAAAGCAACAAGTTTTGAAAAATCCACACAAATGCTATTCATTTTTTCAAGTATTCAAATCCAAAAAACATACAAAACAGGTCAACTATCGTATATCATAAAGCTACAAATGCAGAATAATATGCAAAGAAAACAATAGAATTCATACATTTCAGTCACATCCTTAGAGTAACTTCAACTATCGTCATTAACAGTTTGAGAATAATTACCAAATCAAGCTGATAATTATCTAAACAATGAATCAAAAATTCAAAACTTACTTATCTTTATGTTAATCCACAATATAACTTCAAAAACAGCTTAATTACAAGCTTAATCACAAAACCCTAAAATTAATTTCCCAAATTTAATCAATTACCATTTCAGGAAACTTCATCTAGGTCAACAAGTTTTCAAATTGATAGTCAAGAAACAAAACCCTATTCAAATCAAACATAATCATCAACATAACAGCAAGATCTCAGCTCGATCATCCAAAATGTCAAATCAACACTCCCAAAACCCTAAAAATTCATCGATTCATTTCCACATTATACATCATCTAAACACAAAATTAAAGTAATACTTACTTGAATCCGAATCCAACAGCAGCAGTGCAGCACCCAGATCTCAAATCCGTTAGCGGATTCGTGTAACTTTGCTTCAGATCTACGATCAACCCAAGGAGATTAACTTTTGTAAAATTAGAAAAAGTGAAAAATAAAAAATAAAAACTTAACCTTTACATAAATAAATACTGCTTTGTAATTATTTATACTAAAATAATTATTAGGGTATTGGGTAGATTTGATGATAAAAACCCTAAAATTAATGCGATAGAGGAATTCCGGTGGCCGGCGGGATGAATCGAATATTCCGGCGAGATGCCGGTTACATACACTATTGAAATAAAAGTTAAAAACTATGGTAGAGTAAATACAAGAATAATACTTGATGTAATTGGATATATATATCAATAAAGTTGTGATATTATTTCTATAATTTATATTATTATAGTTTAAGGTTTGGGTTATTCTACATGCTATGTTTGATAAGCATGTCATGTTAATTTAAGACGATTGACATGTTTAATAGAACGAGATTTATTTAAGCTGACGTGTTTAACACATTTATTAAGAATTTGTTTATTATATTTATTTATTTATTTATTATTACAACTCATTCATAAAATCTCATCTATATGTTTTCAACCCATCAATCTATTTGACCTTTCTGAATAGGTTAAACGTGTTGTGTTTGACCTACATGATTTTGAATAGGCTTGAATTAGAGTTAATATATTTGACATAAAAGGATATATGAGTAATGTTTGGGTTTAATGATTTAACTCGATAACCTGATAACCCGACTAAGTATGTATGTTATGTCACTAGTGGAACTTTATCCAAATACATCGTTAACCCAACCAACTTGACCAGGTAGCTGATATTTTAATTAAAAAAAGACGCAACAAATTACATGAATCATCCTTGTAGTTTGATACAAGTAAATTTATTTATTTTTTATTTTATTAAAACTATTTTTACAAGACTGTCCTATGCTTGAATTGATTGCCAATTATGTTGGTCGCTAAATCATTAAGAATTCATTTGCTTCATCTAGGCTTCCTTTGTGTTGATTGTCATGCAAAGCTACAATGACTAGAACATTAACACACAACTCAATAAGTTCAAGGGCTTTAGTAAAAAGCGGAGTTTTTTTACAAAATGATTAGTATTTTCGATTTTGATTTGACATCAATTAAAGAACCTACCATATAAGCCTAACAAATTTTCTATACACCTTATGAGATTTGATAACATCCAATACTAAGTTACGACTTATGCAACTTTAGTTTAACTATAAAAATGGTATTAAAATAAAGTGAAGAGGATTATTAGATACCTTAAATGAGTTCCCAAGCTGGGACTTTAGTATTCAAAGAATTTTAACTTCAATCTGTATGTTTATATAGATAGTGAGTATGGTAGTTGTAACATGACTACAAAGTCTACATCATGGGGATGTCAATTCCTTGGTGGAAGGATAATATCATGACAATTCAAGAAACAATCTTACGTGTTTGTATCAACTGCTGAATCTGAATACATTGTTGTTGCATATTGTTGTGCTCAAGTGTTTTGCATTCAGAATTAGATGTTGACCTATGGATTCAACTTCAAAGAGATTCTCATCCACATAGACAACAATAGTATTATCTCTATCACAGAGAATCATGTGCGCACTCTAAGACAAAGCATATCAACATCATGTATCATTTTATAAGAGATATTTTTGAAAAAGGATTGATGAAACTAGTTAAAAGTAACACAAATAAACAATATGCTGATCTGTTCAAAAAAGCTTTTGATTAACATAGATTCAAGTGTCTTGTATCATCTATTGGGATGATTAACATTAAGTAGATTTTCTTGAATTAACTTTAAGATTATTTTTCAACTATGTGTATCTTAAGTTGTCTATATACACTCATGTAAGCCCTGTTTACATTAAAAGAATTTTTTTTAAATGATATTCCTTAGAATTTTTCGAATTAAAAGATATATTTTCTTTCGAAAGGCATTAAGTTGACTTCAGAAGAAAATTATGTCTTCAAAACTAATAATTACTTACTAAGAAATTTACATTTGGAAGAAATTCGGATATATCTTCCGAATCTTATATGCTTCTAATTACTTATAATTTGAAGAACAATTTTCTTTCAAAAGCAATTAAGTATTTAGAAGCTTTATTCATCATTTGAATAAAACTTTTAAAGTTTAATATCTTCCAAAATCAAATATATCTCGAAACCAAATTACTATAAGTATTTTTCTTTCGAAGCAATTCTTGCCAAGCTAAGGAATATCTTTCGAAGTCAATTTGGCTTAAAATTTTTTCTCAAAACTTCCAAAGACAAATTAACTTTGGAAAAATTTCTACTTCCAAGATAACTATCTTTTGGGTACTTTTTCAAAGGTGGGACGGTATTAGGATTTCAAAGTTTATCCTTTTATATTAACTTTGTCTCAAATCCAAGCATATAAATATCCTTACAACGGTTTCCTCTCTTTCTTCTTCCTCTATATCTGCAAAAATTCTAAACCTAAATTCACCCACAAACTCTATTTGTTATTAGCTTTCTTCATCCCAAAGCTTTCTCAAATGGCCAACCCTAAAACCTAAAACCAACCAGATTTCTCTATGCACATTCACATGAAACATAATCAAGTTACTCTGTTATCGTCTAAGAATACTCCTGCTTTCTCAAATGTTTTTCGCTTTTTTACTTATCATCCTACCTTACCGCACTCATAATGGACCCTCCACTGTATGAAGAACAACTCCTTGAGTTCTGGAGGATCTGCTAAGAGGTGATATTGGATAGTGAGAAGGCATTGTCTGCCACAATATAGGGGAAGATACTTTCATCACCCCAACCACAATCCACACTCATCTCAGGCTGGATGATGAAGAAGGAAAACTGTCCTTTCCCTAATCTGATGTAAATGAGTCATTCAAACAGATGGGCTATGAAGGGGACTTCACAGTCAGAACCTTCAAAAAGTGTAAGGTCTATAAACAGTGGAAGTACCTCTACCATATTATTATACACTCATTGTCTAACAAACATGAGGGATGAGACTAGATTCCAAAGGACTTATCCTACGTAGTCCGTGGAATGGTTCAAGAGGTCAAGTTCAAGTACTTCTAGTTTATTTATTCAAACTTGGTTGCAAACTTAGACTCCTTAGAGTACTACATGTTTCCTAGATATGTCCAACACATTTTTAACTATGGACTGGGTTTATAGTTAAGGGGAACATGTGCTACTCTTCAATTGGAATAGATAAAGCCTGATATCTTTAAAATCATGAGAAAGACAACTGTTGGCTTCTCAGGGGTAGAAACAACACTAGGGAAGGTGTCTCACAGCCTTTCCTGACCAGAGCTCAAGTACTACACCAAGTGAAGAAGGCCAAAGCTCTCCCCACCCTGAGTCATATAGACCATTGACTGATAAAGAGGAAAGGATCATACACTTTAAGGAGATTAAGGAGGACAAAAGGGAGAGGAAGGGATAGAAATGAAGAGAGAACTAGTAAGATCCATAGCCTTATGGAAGCTGCAATCAGGGCTGCCCCTAGGCTAGACACTCAGTAAGACGAGTTAAGGGCAACCAGATTGAACTATTTGGGGTCTAGGAATTACAGCATAGATGAAAACATCTCTCTTCCTTTGGATGAACTTAATGAACTAGTTGACACTAAAGTGTCTAAAGAGAGGAAGGAAGCTGAGGCTATAGAGTTTCTCCTTAAGATTTGTGATGACCCTAAAATTAAGGTTAGGTAAGCTAATACCTTAAAATTTTTTATAGATCTATACTTATGTATTTTATTAAGGAATTATTAAGATAAGTTTGTTAAATAACTCCTTAAGAATCTTATATGTTTTGGTTGATTATGATACATGGGTATGCATGTTTGCATAAATGTTTACGTATGCATGAAACTTTTGTATATCAAATTTATGATCTATGTATTTATATGACTAGTTATCAAATGCTGAGATTATTTGACTAAGTTATAATACATATCTCATTCTTACATGAAGTGAATTAAAATACAAACTTAACCAAACACCACAAAACAAGATAACATTAAGAAACTTGGTATCAAAACAAAAACTAATCAAACTTTAAGCACTGGAACACCAACATAAGCACCACCCTAGTTTTAATATTAGATTATGATGGTACTAATTAACCTGATTAAGCACCTAATTCTATAACTAATCCTAGCTTGATGACTAAGTAGGTCATTAACACCAAATCGCCACCTAGCTACCCATTAACACAAACCCTTGCTCTAAACCTGCCACCTAGCATTACATGCCACTAAGCACACTTAAAATCTGCTACCTTTCTCTTAATGAGCCACTAACCCAAGCTATACTTCATAACTCACTACCCTAACCTTAGAACTAATGATGACAACTCCACCTTCAACCTCACCTCTCGACCGATGGAGCTACAACCACAACCCACCACAACCACCTCCCTTCTCAAACCTCTCGACACTCCTACTCGGTTTCCAAATCACAACCAACAACCGGCATCCCCTACTCCCTCTCTTGGTCCCCATATCAACCACACACCATCATCAAAAGCTCCAACTAATCATCATCTTCAAACCAATATACTAGTGATCAAACTTACAAGACTCAAGAACAACCACCTTAACCGGATCATCAAAGTCTTCATCAACTTTCTTTCACCCTCTCCTTCTATCAAAATCTAGGTTGGATTAATCAAACTTGATTGATTAAAAAGATTATAAACTATGTATGATAGAACTTAAACCCTCATGCTTTGTTAATCTCGAAACCTTACAAAACCATTTGTGATTAGCAAAAATAAGTCTTTAAAATAAAGAATCTGAAGGTTTATAAAAACAAAATATATAAATAAAGGGGTTTAAGATGTTAAAATAAGTGTTATTTTACAAATTCACTTAGTTAAATAGATTAAATACATACAAATACTATAATTGTGGGAATAAAATTAAAAAAATGTTTAGAAATATTAAAAATAGCATTTTGTAAATTTTAATGTGATAATAATGGGTAGATTAATTATATAATTTATTCAAGGAAATAAAAGGAAATTGCCAATCTGACGCTCCAAACCTGGTAAAAATATAGAAAAGCTATATAGTAATTCTTATATTATATAGGAATTGTGGAATAAATTGTGATTTAATTTGCATATATGCCAGAGTTATATATTTTAGAATATTATGTAATCGGAAATTTAGGAAAAATAATTAGACAGTGAGTTAAATTATGAAAAATTTAGATAAATTATAATACCCTGAATAGAATAGTATGTGTAAATTTAAGAATTTTTAGAGATGTTTAACTATTTATGCTAATTTATGTAAAACTGGTAAAAACCATAGTAAATTGTCTATTATGAGTTAATAACCTAAAATTTTATGGGATAATATAGATTCAGATAAATACTGGTAAAATTAGAAAATTCGTAGATATTTCTTCTGTTTTATTTGACTGTAATAATTCTAGAAAATTTTCTATATATAATCATTAGTTGAAAGTTTTACATATTAATCTAAATTTATGGATGTTACTGTTATTTAAAGTTTGGAGATATATGGATAGTTGTAACTATTGTTTTAAAATTTATTATTTGATTTAAGAAATAAGTGCTAAAAATTTTAAAGAAATAATATTTATTTCTAACATATAATTATTTTATAGGATTTTTGCTGGAATAAAAGTGAGATTCATAGCCCTATTTTTACATTTATAAGTTTTAGGGGAAATATACTATTTTATAATTGATGCTATTATAAGTAAGACTTTTGAGATTACTGTCGTTATGTCATAAGCTACAACCATTAATTCGGATGAGGAACCGTCTGGTAATATAGGTAGCACTATTTAGGAAAATAGTTCCTCCGCCAACAGGATGAGTGTTGTGATGCTATATTATCTGATTATGTGATTGTATTTGTGACAATTACAAATCACTTGGCTTATGTGAGGCCCCGTTCCCGGAACGCTCACAACTGGTCAATCATCGCACATAAAACATATAATTACAAAAACATTAATAAATTATTACAGCAGAATCATTAAAATAACTTTTCATTTCAATATAAATGATTTTGCAAGTTAATACAGTATTCGTTACAAAAAATCACTTGTTCGCATTACAATGCAAAAACATTATACAAAAGAATGCCATCCAAAAAAGAGCCAAGTAGTTGTCCCGTGCCATCCTTAGCAATATTTACCTGTCAACTGGAAACACATAAAAGTCAGCGTTAGTGAGTGAGTTCTAGTTTTATAAAAACATTATATTACCTTTTGTTTGTTAAAACATTTTCTTTACTATCGCACGTGTAACACCCGATTAGTTTTTTTAAAGTCAAAGAAAGAAGAATAAGATGAAGAAAAAGAAAGAAAAGTTATTTAACCCAAGTGAAAGGGTTAAAAGTGTCAAAAAGGACATAATGTTTGCAAAGTGGGTGTAAAAGGTGATGGCCACCCATCACCTCCTACACACCTTGTACCATTTGGATTGTTAAGAGAGAGAAAGAAAGAGAGCTAAAACTCTCGGGTATTTTGAAGAACCTATGCAAAAGTAGAATTCAAGGTAAGAATTCATGTGTTTAAGATGTTTTTAACCGGTTTTATCCTCAGTTGTGTGCTTATGTATGTTTGTATGTGTTCGGGTGTGTGTTTTGGTGGGTTTCTAGGCGGTTGAACTCAATTGCAAATGGGTTTGAAAGAAGTCACACCTAAGAGGCTGCAAAGGTGAGTTTTAGAACCCCTCTTTTACATATTTTAACTGATTTTGGGACTGGAAATGCATGTATAAACTTTTTATAAAAGTGGGTTTCATACCCGTGTATGTGTATGTGTATGTGTGTATGATGTGGGTGGGGTTTGATTTTGGGTTATGTTTATGTTTAATGATGTTATGGTTGTGTTTCTATGGCTTAGAATGTAAGATTTAAGCTTAGAACATGATAGATGGTGTTTGGGGACTGAATTATGAGGTTAAGTGTGACCTGGGCTGCTCATGCGCCCAGACAGTAGCTCATACGCCCAGCCATAAATAACTGCTTAAGTGTTCCTCATGCGGATGAAGCGTGCCAGAGGAAATGCGGATGAACATGTAATGCGGATAAGTGTAAGTCAATGCAGATGAGTATGAGTCAATACGGATGAGTATGAGTCGACGCGGATGAGTATGAGTAAATGCTGATGAGTATGAGTCAATGCGGATGAGTATGAGTCAATGCAGATGAGTATGAGTCAATGCGGATGAGTATGAGTCAATACAGATGAGCATAAGTCAATACAGATGAGTATAAGTCAATGCGGATGAGTATGAGTCAATGCGGATGAGTATGACTCAATGCGGATGAGTATAAGTCAATGCGGATGAGTATGAGTCAATGCCGATGAGTAAAAGGAAATGCGGATGAGTAAAAGGAAATGCGGATGAGAAAAAGGAAATGCAGATGAGTTAGAGGAAATGTGGATGAGTAAGAGGAAATGCGGATGAGCAAAAGGAAATGCGAAAGAGTAAAAGAAATGCGGATGAACAAAATGAAATGCTGATGAACAAAATGAAATGCTGATGAATAAAATGAAATGCGGATGAACAAAAAGAAATACGGATGAACAATAAGAAATGCGGATGAGCAAAGAGGAAATGCGGATGAACAAAGAGGAAATGCGGATGAACACTTAGAATATTTTCTGATTTCAGGGGGAAATGTGCAGATGTAGGTTTGACTTGGGAGGTCCTGGGAACGGGGCCTTACAAGTTGATATCAGAGCCAAAGTTTAAGTGAAACAGGTAAATTTTCAAAATAAACCTAAACTTAAACTGAGAATGGGACGGAAATGGAAGGGATGCAAGTCCGAGTAGCTGCGCGCCATCAGGTATTTTCTTAATGTTAACCGGCATATGTGCGCATGTTATGTGGTTTATGTGCTATTAGTAGATTTAGATAGTGATGTAGTCAGGATAGGTAATGCTTGGGGTATGAAGAGTAAAGTAAGTGGCTAATCACAACTGGCCACTTTAATTAGGGACTTACTATACTTGACATAAACTGAGCTGTTCCATTGAATGACCGTGTTGGTGTTTGAATCTTATAGTGTGTTAGAGGATGGCTGGTGGTAGAACATCGAAAGCTTCAAGGGGTGGAGGTTGTGGTGTGCATGGTGCTGAATTGCCCGCCCAAAAGAGGAAGGCCTAAAGTTGAAAAGGTGGTTCATGAAGAACCCGAGACCCCTCATCCAGAGGCTGGGGATGAGAGTGTTAACTTAAGGGCCTCGGTGAAGGATGCTGTTGTGGAAGAGGTGCATCAGGTCATGCAGGAAATCCTACCGTCTGTAGTGACAGAAGTGATAAAGGCTGTAGGGGAGGGGGAGAGGAAGGAAAGGAGTAGGCCTACGGGCGAAAGGAGACAGCCCGAGACTGTGACGGTTTTCTTCGATGACGAAGAGGAAGAGGAAGAGGAAGAGGAAGAGGAAGAAGAAGAGCCTATGCTAGAGGCGGCACGAGCCTGCAATTATGGGGCATTTCAGAGATGCAAGCCCCCACCCTTCAATGGTAATGGTACTACTGCTGCTGCTCACCGGTGGGTGAGGGAGATAGAAGCTGTCCTAAATATCAGCGAGTGCCGAGAGGACCAGTAAGTGAAGTTTGCTGCCCACTCATTTGTGGACTCGGCTTTGTGTTGGTGGGACAATATTGTCCAAGCTGAGGGTAGCAGGGCTATTGGGAGGATGAGGTGGACAGAGCTGAAGAGGCTGGTGATTAAGGGGTTCTGTCCTCACTGTGAGATGGACAAAGTTGAGAGGGAGTTCCTGCAGCTGGAGGCGGGAACAATCACACATCAACAATACACCACCAAATTCAATAAGATGGCACGGTTGGTGCCAGATCAAGTGACACCTTGTCACGAAAGATTAAAAGGTATATTCAAGGCTTGCCGGTGGATGTCTGCAGGCACATGATCGCTGCCCGACCGAGCACGTTTAGGTCGGTGGTTGATGTGACAGGAAGGTTGTATGATGAAAGAACGGTGGTGGTGGCTGAAGGCAGTATGAAGAATGGTGGAGATCAGAATTGGAATGAAAAGCGGTTTGGACGTGGCGGGGCCACTCCAAGTAATGAGGGTGCACGGGTGGATGACCGGCGTGTGGTCACATCCGATGCAGGGTCGATAAGGTGTGTCAAGTGTGGACGAGAACACACCGGGGAATGTAGATTGGGAACCAATGTCTGTTTCTGTTGTGGAAGAACCGGACATGTGGCGAAGAACTGTGGTGTGAGGAGGTGTTATTCTTGTGGGGAGGAAGGCCACATGAGCAGGGATTGCAAGAAGTCGAGGGCTTTAGGTTCGGGAGTGAAGAAGGCTGGAGGAGAAGGACAGAGGGCGAGTGCTAGAGATTTCACGATGATGCAGGGGGAGGCTAGGACGGACCCCGATGTTGTGTCAGGTACATTTCTAGTAAACCAAACTTTAGCCTCTGTGATATTTGATTCTAGTGCTAGTAAAAGTTTTATTTCCGCTGTTTTCTGTCCTGTTAGTAGTAAGAATATAGATACGCCCTTCGATGTAGAAACTGCCATAGGTAAGTCTACCAGGATTTCCGAGATGATAGAAGGTTGTGACGTAGAACTAGAAGGTCACAAGTTCCTGTTAGACCATTTGTGATGACCTTAGGCGGGTTCGATGTAGTCCTAGGAATGGATTGGTTGGCGGACTACGAGGCGAACATTGTGTGTCACAAAAAGATGGTACGGTTGACAGCGCCTGACGGGAGTTCGGTGATGGTTTATGGTGATCGAGTCACGATGATCCCGAAAGTGATTTCGATGGCTGTGGCGGGAAAGTGCATGAGGCGTGGATGTAGTGCCTACTTGGCCTACGTGAAGGATGTGGATACGCCAACACCACAACTGACCGACGTACCGGTGGTGTGTGACTTTCCAGATGTATTTCCCGAAGATTTACTAGGAGTGCCACCAGACCGCGAGATCGAGTTCCAGATTGACTTGATACCAGGTGCCCAACCCGTAGCTAAGGCACTGTATCGGTTGGCTCCGTCTGAGATGAAGGAGTTGATGGAGCAACTGCAAGAGCTGCTTGATAAGGGGTTTATTAGACCGAGTATCTCTTCTTGGGGTGCTCTGGTCTTATTCATGAAGAAGAAGGATGGTAGTATGAGGATGTGTATAGACTACCGTGAGCTGAACAAGTTGACGGTGAAGAATCGATACCCGGTACCGAGGAATGACGATTTGTTTGATCAGCTCCAAGGTGCCAGTTGGCTCTCGAGGATAGACCTTCGATCTGGATACCATCAGTTGAAAGTAAAGGAGTAGGATATTCCAAAAACAGCTTTTCGCACACATTATGGACGCTACGAGTTTCTTGTTATGTCTTTTGGTTTAACTAACGCCCCAGCTGCTTTTATGGATCTGATGAATCGAGTGTGTCGGCCGATGTTGGATAAATCAGCGATTGTGTTTACCAATGATATCTTGATTTATTCCAAGAGTGAGGATGAGCATGCCGGTGACATTCGAGAGGTGTTGGAGATGTTGGGAAGGGAGAGGTTGTATGCTAAATTCTCCAAGTGCGCATTCTGGTTGCGTGAGGTTTAGTTTTTGGGTCATGTAGTGAATCCCGGTGGGATTATGATGGACCCGACAAAGGTGGAAGCAAAGATTTGGTGATTTATTTCGATGCTTCCTACTCGAGGATGGGATGTGTGTTGATGTAGAGAGGAAAGGTTATAGCCTATGCATCTAGACAGTTGAAAGTTCATGAGGTCAATTATCCCACTCCCGACTTAGAGCTAGCAGCCGTGCTATTTGCATTAAAAATATGGAGGCACTATCTATACGGGATGAAGTGCACCATATTCAGCCAAGATACATAGGGCCTTTCCAAATCATTGCTAGAGTAGAAGAGGTGGCCTATAGATTGGAGTTACTAGATGATTAAGTGGAATTCATCCGACATTCCATGTATCTCATCTGAGGAAATGTTTAGTAGACGAGGATACGGTTGTACCACTAGAGGGTATCGAGGTGGATGAACGACTCAATTATGTGGAGCAACTAGTGGCAATCGTTGATCGTAAAGAGAAAAGGCTAAGAAATAAAGTGGTCCCACTTGTATGTACGAAGTACGAACTGATAATGCGTGAAACCAGATCAAATAGTTTGGAATCCTATTTGATTGGTGATCCAATCAGTGAGAATACAATCCAGATCAATCTAAAGATTAAAGAAACGTTAAGAATGAGTAGAACAAGATCAAATGCGAACTATGTACTTGGAACAGGCTTTCTGGACGCTCTGGACGGCTAGGTTACAAGTATGTGTCGAAATTCTTCAAGTGTTACATTTTTCCATGAATTAGGTGGATTTATAGGTTATGGGTTTCCATTCGTACGACTGAACCATGCTAATGGTTCAGTCGTGTGATTGAATCATGCGATTGATCCATACACACGACTGAAGATTCAGTCGTGCGATTGAGTCAATCTTATGTCTCAATCGTGCGACTGATCCAATCTCCTGGTTCAGTTGTGCGACTGGTCCATTAGCATGAGATATTCATGCGTATGGTCCATTGGCATGGTCCATTCGCATGAAGACCCATATGACTAAGTTTGAACACATTTCTCAATCATTATTGACTAAGAACTATGCACAACAACCTCAAACCTATATAGTTAGTTCATTATACTTTATCACACAATAAACAATGAAACATTAAACATTATAAGCATCAATCACATATTGTATTTCATTCAACTCATTCATTACATATGTGTAAGACGTGACATACATTTACATTAAGCTCATAAACTAGGTACATATGTATCAACAAACTCCCCCTTGGACCTAGTTTCCTTTAACGTTTGACATTCTTCATAAGCTCCTCAAAACTCTTGCGCTTCTCCTCTCTTGTAGCTCCTGCATGTATTTCAAATGCAAAGAAGAGTCGTATAACATTCTAGAACTAGAGAGCTTATACAATATCTTGTGCGTCATAGAACAGTGGCCACTTGTACAATGTGTAGACATCTTTTGCAGACAAGTTTGTACGCCACATTGGGTTGAATACGCGGATAGTTTCCATTTTTAATTCTAGGTAAACGGCTAAGAAATAAAGTGGTCCCACTTGTACGTACGAAGTACTAACTGATAATGCGTGAAAACAGATCAAATAGTTCGGAATCCTATTTGATTGGTGATCCAATCAGTGAGAACGCAATCCAGATCAATCTAAAGATTAAAGAAACGTTAAGAATGAGTAGAACAAGATCAAATGCGAACTATGTACTTGGAACAGGCTTTCTGGACGCTCTGGACGGCTAGGTTACAAGTATGTGTCGAAATTCTTCAAGTGTTACATTTTTCCACGAATTAGGTGGTATTTATAGGTTATGGGTTTCCATTCGTACGACTGAACCATGCTAATGGTTCAGTCGTGCGATTGAATCATGCGATTGATCCATACGCACGACTGAAGATTCAGTCGTGCGATTGAGTCAATCTTATGTCTCAATCGTGCGACTGATCCAGTCTCCTGGTTCAGTCGTGCGACTGGTCCATTAGCATGAGATATTCACGCGTATGGTCCATTGGCATGGTCCATTCGCATGAAGACCCATATGACTAAGTTGGAACACATTTCTCAATCATTATTGACTAAGTACTATGCATAACAACCTCAAACCTATATAGTTAGTTCATCATACTTTATCACACAATAAACAATGAAACATTAAACATTATAAGCATCAATCACATATTGTATTTCATTCAACTCATTCATTACATATGTGTAAGACGTGACATACATTTACATTAAGCTCATAAACTAGGTACATATGTATCAACAAACTCCCCCTTGGACCTAGTTTCCTTTAACGTTTGACATTCTTCATAAGCTCCTCAAACCTCTTGTGCTTCTCCTCTCTTGTAGCTCCTACATGTATTTCAAATGCAAAGCAAAGTCGCATAACATTCTAGAACTAGAGAGCTTATACAATATCTTGTGCGTCATAGAACAGTGGCCACTTGTACAATGTGTAGACATCTTCTGCAGACAAGTTTGTACGCCACATTGGGTTGAATACGCGAATAGTTTCCATTTTTACTTCTCTATTTAGAACTATAACCGCTTTGCCTGTCTCCAATCATAATACCACCATTTGAAGCGTGGAGTGAAGTGTGAGGCATTTCCCGTAAGGGAATCTTGGACATTGTGCGTGGAGGACTCCACTTCAGCACCACTTTAGGCTTTCCATACATGGGATCCACTTCAGACCTTCGAATGTACCTCTTCGGTTGTTGAGGTCTGAATTTTACCCATCTGGTGTGGTATTCCTTCTTTAAAGCAACCTCAAACCAACCTGACATCTTTCTAGGATCAGCATATAGCAGATTTAAGAGGGCTAGTTGGTTGAGTTCAAAACCTGGGAGAGTCTTCAGATCATGTAGATATCTGAAGTACTCTATTCCCTTCTCCCTTTTTACAGCATAAACATTTAGATCCTCAAAATACACCCATGCAATAATCTTGCTAGACACCTTCAGATGTTTCTTGACCTTGTAGAGTTTGGTGTAGGCATTTTGCTTTTGAGCTGTGCGTTGGGCTCGTATGTCAGCAAAACAAGCTGCCCATTCAGCCTCTTGATCTCAACATCTGTATCCGAGGCTTGGGCTTGGCTTTCATTCTTACCAGTTTCTTTCTCCATCTCATCCAGTTTTTCAAATGTAGCACTGCCGAGAGTGTCACCCAAGTCGGGATCTCAACATCTGCATCCGAGGCTTGGTCAGTGTACTCTGGATAGTGCTCATACATGACATCCTCAATCTCTATTTCATCAACATCGTTCAGCTCGTCATCACTCGTAACATCAACCTTTGGAGCGTCTTTGACGAGCTCGTCAGGATTCAGTCTATACATTTCTGCAAGTTGCTCATCAGTCAGGTCGTGTATGATTTCTCCATCTTTGGGAGCATAGCTCACTGACCTTCTTACAATCCCTTGCAAATCAAGAATCATTGTGAATTGAGACTTGATTTGCTGAAGGGGAGCAATATCATATTCATCTTGCTGGGAAGTTTTATCTGCTTGATTTAAACATTTAACATAACAATCATTAGTAGTTAATCAAAACATTTAAAACATATATAAACATAGATAATCATAAATTACATTAATGTTATATTTGAATCAAGTACAAAGTTTTCTAAATACTAAACATCTAATCTTTACTTTTATCTTCATCAGTCAATTCTTCAACTGCAGGTGCTGAAGATGATGCTCCTTGATCTTGTGCTCTCTTAGTACGTCTTTCTTGAACCTTAGCAGAGGCTGATGCAACAACATCACTTTCTTCATTATCATCATCTCCTCTCTTCTTTCCACCCAGTCCTTCTTCATCATCCTCATCTTCTTCACCAGAATCATCATCCTCATCCTCATCATCATCATCATCATTATCATCACCTTCCCTGATCTTTAGAGGCTCATCTCTGGATCCTTTCAACCTGAGCATGATCTTCTTGTTCTTTGCCTCCAAATCCTCAACCCTTTTAACCAAATGAGCATTCTACTCCTGATGCTGTGTAATCTACTGAGCTTGAGCAGCATTCAGCTTCATAAGCTGGTTTAGCTGTGTAGTTCTTTGCTTATCGACAGCTAGCAACTTTAGCACCATCCGGTTTAGGTTGGCTAGATGTTCCTCTACCCTGATAGAGGGTAGAGTGGATCCATGGCTTAGTGGGACGTGAGCAGATGTCCCGGCTCGTTGGGTGGTGGTGGTGGTGGTGGATGTGGTGAATATGGGTGGTGGAATAGGAGTGGATCGTGAAGGGGTGGCTGTGGTAGTGGTGGTAGGAAGTGTGGTAGTGATGGTGGGAGGTGTGGTAGTGGTGATTGGGGGTATGGTAGTGGTGGTGGTAGCTATGGTGGATGTGGTGGTAAACAATGTAATCCTCCTCCCTTTGCTCTTCATGACATGGGGCTGAGCCATCCTCTTCTTCCTTGAGCCATTAGAAGAGGATGATCCCCCTGGGCTGATAGGATGGTCTGGGATGTATGATGGATTAGTATTAGTAGTAGTGGCATCCCTGGACTCACCCTGGCGTCCACCAACCGCTTCAAGCCCTTTCTCAGTGGCAACAACCTTGCTGCCCACCGCCTTGACCATTACTATGGTCATCGTCGTCGTCATCTGAATCATCAATGGGTATAACAATAGGCTCAGTATCAGAGTCACTGTCATCATGACACCACTTTTTATGAGCGGGCGCCACGTAGTCCTCCTGGGCTAGATGCCCATTCACCAGGGGCTTCACCCGCTTGCCTTGTACACCTTCATCCTCCCAAGGGTGGTGTCATCCATAACCTCAAGTGTAACAACATCATCTTTCTACTTCGGCAACAAAAGAAGCTTCTGGTCGATAATCATTTGCAGGAAACGAGGGTACATGCAGAAGCCTTCCTTGCCTTTGGCCTCTATATTCTCTGTTGGAGCATATATAGTCATATATAGTGTGTCCACCGCTTGTCAAATAGTCTAGGCTTAATGTTATACACCTGATATGTTGTAAACACATGAAACTGGGTCATTCACAGGAGCATATGCAAATAAGACTCAGTCGTACGACTGAGCCATGCTAATGGACCAGCCGTGCGACTGAGAGATGCGATTGGGACATTCGTAAGACTGAACCATAAGTATGGTCTAGTCGTATGATTGAACCATACGCATGGTCCAGTCGTACGATTGAACCATACACATGGTCCAATCACACGAATGGGCCCAGTCACATCTAATATGGCCGAGGCCTATATATACTAGTTTCAATGTGTAGAGAGAGAGAGGATTCTCTAAAGGGTTTTAGAGAGAGTGTGTGCGGGAGCCTAGGGCTGCCGGATGAGAGGGGAGATCATGCTCGATCTTCCCCTTGCCAAGTGTCTTGATTCTTATGTTGTAACGAGCTTGTAATCATTAGGTTTTATCAATGAAACCATTCAATTATAGTTCGTATTATTGTTTGACTTTTGGTTTGATGTTGTTTATCCTTCTGTCAAGAACATGCTCGTACGTTTATCGATCCAAGAAACCGACTTCACAATTGGTATCAGAGCCGGTTACTACTGGAATGATCTAACAATCGTTCTACCAACTCGATCTCTTGATTTCTGGATCAAAGTTCAGATCTTGATGTTAAACCCACTTCGTGTTCTTCGTGTTTTGCTCAGATCTTGTTACGTGTGTTGTTTCTATGTTAAAATCGAATTCAAAACCACGTTCCTATCACCCTTTCGAATCTGATGATGCCTACTTTGTTTCGCTTCATGTTAAATTCGTCAGATTAGGGTTTTGGGTAGCCTTGGCGGCTGCAAATCTGAAAATCTGTGTGCAGACCCGTTAATGCGACTGGGCCATGCAAATGTACCATTCGTACGACTGGACCATGCGAATGGTCCATTCGTACGACTAGACCAGTCGTATGTTCAGTCGTGCGACTGGACCAATCGTATGTTCAATCGCACGAATGAGCCATCCGCATTGACTCATCTGCATTTGTTCCAGACCAAAAAAAATATCCGGAACAACTTCTTGCATAGATTTGAGGATGAGTAAAGCATATTCACCCTGAGGTTCTTTTGTCAAATAAGTTCGATGTATACCCCATTATTCGTCGCAGAATAGGTGAATGTAATTGGAACACGAAAGAGAGAAGAGAAGATGTCAGTAGTTGGTGCTGATTTTGTGGGGTAGTCAGGAGCATCTGACTACTTATGGGCCAATCAAGTTATATTTATCCGCACAGAAAGGATTCTGCTTCTTAGGGGGAATCCTTGTATAGAGAAAGTGAAGACGCAATCAGAAAGTGATGATGTGAACCGGTTTTCGATGATGAATCTTCGTGCATGCTGATTTGGTTGATATTATCAGCTGGGATTGGAACCTTCAACCTTTTGCCAATACACCGTGTGAAGATGCAAGGAGAGCACAATGTCTATATGTTGGGATATGCTGAATGTGAGGGGGAATTTCTACAGGTGGTGATGTTAATCAGGTTAGCCTGTGTGAAGATTGAAGCAATGGAAAACTGTTCATATCATTATCTGGAAAAATCAGTCATATGGGGAATCTTGCTGCTATGATGGCGTTCTGCAAAGTAAACGAAAGCTATTGCGCCTAAATTCATTTTCAGGATATGGTAGTAACCTGACGGATCGACAACGTTGGCTAATATGGTTTTTGTTTGATTCTATTGGTAACCAGAGCAAAGATTGACTGAAGATTGTAATAGGTGTTATCTACTATTCGCAAGGAAAGTCCAAGGAGGAATTTGTTGGAGCATATATAGTCATATACAGTGTGACCGTCGCTTGTCGAATAGTCTAGGCTTAATGTTATACACCTGATATGTTGTAAACACATGAAACTGGGTCATTCACAGGAGCATATGCGAATGAGACTCAGTCGCACGACTGAGCCATGCTAATGGACCAGCCGTGCGACTGAGAGATGCGATGGGACATTCGTAAGACTGAACCATAAGTATGGTCCAGTCGTACGATTGAACCATACGCATGGTCCAGTCGTACGATTGAATAATACGCATGGTCCAATCGCACGAATGGGCCTAGTCACATCTAATATGGGCCGAGGCCTATATATACCAGTTTCAATGTGTAGAGAGAGGGAGGATTCTCTAAAGGATTCTCCAAAGGGTTTTAGAGAGAGTGTGCGCGGGAGCCTAGGGCTGCCGGATGAGAGGGGAGATCATGCTCGATCTTCCCCTTGCCAAGTGTCTTGATTCTTATGTTGTAACGAGCTTGTAATCATTAGGTTTTATCAATGAAACCATTCAATCATAGTTCGTATTATTGTTTGAGTTTTGGTTTGATGTTGTTTATCCTTCTGTCAAGAACATGCTCGGACGTTTATCAATCCAAGAAACCGACTTCACAATTGGTATCAGAGCCGGTTACTACTGGAATGATCTAACAATCGTTCTACCAACCCGATCTCTTGATTTCTGGATCAAAGTTCAGATCTTGATGTTAAACCCACTTCGTGTTCTTCGTGTTTTGCTCAGATTTTGTTACGTGTGTTGTTTCTATGTTAAAATCGAATTCAAAACCACGTTCCTATCACCCTTTCGAATCTGATGATGTCTACTTTGTTTCGCTTCATGTTAAATTCGTCAAATTAGGGTTTGGGCAGCCTTGGCGGCTGCAGATCTGAAAATCTGTGTGCAGACCCGTTAATGCGACTGGGCCATGCAAATGTACCATTCGTACGACTGGACCATGCGAATGGTCCATTCGTACGACTAGACCAGTCGTATGTTCAGTCGTGCGACTGGACCAATCGTATGTTCAATCGCACGAATGAGCCATCCGCATTGACTCATCTGCATTTGTTCCAGACCAAAAAAAAATCTGGAACAACTTCTTGCACAGATTTGAGGATGAGTAAAGCATATTCACCCTGAGGTTCTTTTGTCAAATAAGTTCGATGTATACCCCATTATTTGTCGCAGAATAGGTGAATGTAATTGGAACACGAAAAAGAGAAGAGAAGATGTCAGTAGTTGGTGCTGATTTTGTGGGGTAGTCAGGAGCATCTGACTACTTATGGGCCAATCAAGTTATATTTATCCGCACAGAAAGGATTCTGCTTCTTAGGGGGAATCCTTGTATAGAGAAAGTGAAGACACAATCAGAAAGTGATGATGCGAACCGGTTTTCGATGATGAATCTTCGTGCATGCTGATTTGGTTGATATTGTCAGCTGTGGATTGGAACCTTCAACCTTTTGCCCAATACACCGTGTGAAGATGCAAGGAGAGCACAATGTATATATGTTGGGATATGCTGAATGTGAGGGGGAATTTCTACAGGTGGTGATGTTAATTAGGTTAGCTTGTGTGAAGATTGAAGCAATGGAAAACTGTTCATATCATTATCTGGAAAAATCAGTCATATGGGGAATCTTGCTGCTATGATTGCGTTCTGCAAAGTAGACGAAAGCTATTGCGCCTAAATTCATTTTCAGGGATATGGTAGTAACCTGACGGATCGGCAACGTTGGCTAATATGGTTTTTGTTTGATTCTATTGGCAACCAGAGCAAAGATTGACTGAAGATTGTAAGAGGCGTTATCTACTATTCGCAAACAACGTCCAAGGGGGAATTTGTTGGAGCATATATAGTCATATATAGTGTGTCCGTCGCTTGTCGAATAGTCTAGGCTTAATGTTATACACCTGATATGTTGTAAACACATGAAACTGGGTCATTCACAGGAGCATATGCGAATGAGACTCAGTCGTACGACTAAGCCATGCTATTGGACTAGCCGTGCGACTGAGAGATGCGATTGGGACATTCGTAAGACTGAACTATAAGTATGGTCCAGTCGTACGATTGAACCATACGCATGGTCCAGTCGTACGATTGAACCATACGCATGGTCCAATCGCACGAATGGGCCTAGTCGCATCTAATATGGGCCGAGGCCTATATATACCAGTTTCAATGTGTAAAGAGAGGAAGGATTCTCTTAAGGATTCTCTAAAGGGTTTTAGAGAGAGTGTGCCCGGGAGCCTAGGGCTGCCGGATGAGAGGGGAGATCATGCTCGATCTTCCCCTTGCCAAGAGTCTTGATTCTTATGTTGTAACGAGCTTGTAATCGTTAGGTTTTATCAATGAAATCATTCAATTATAGTTCGTATTATTGTTTGACTTTTGGTTTGATGTTGTTTATCCTTCCGTCAAGAACATGCTCGGACGTTTATCGATCCAAGAAACCGACTTCACATTCTCCACCATGTACGTGAACGTCATCCGAGAGAAGTTGAATGGATGATTCGGTACCAGAGCCACGTAAGCGTTCTGGATCTGATCAGACATCTCATCATAGCCTCCCTTCCTCGAGGCTATGCACTTGAGCAGCACATGGGCTAAGTACTTGAACTGGGGGCACAAGTTGCTCTGTTGAGCACACCTACATTTATGTCCCCAACTTACTTAGTCGAAGAAAGAATCCTCGAACCGTTAGTGGATGCAGTCTGGTTAGGCAGTCACCATCATCACCCAACTCTAAAACACTCCTCAGATCATCCTCGCTGATCTCAATCTCTTGGCCAAAAATAGAACTCTGAATGCGATGAGGCTCAGCAGACCTGTCTACTACAGCGCTTTCCCAGAAAGCCTACTGAATCGATCTGTATGGTGTGCACAGAGTAGAAATAGCCTTGAAGATCCTCAATCTCTGTAAGAATGTAATAATCCCCGCGAACTCAGAAGCGTTTTGGGATGTGACGTCTAGAAGAGCAAAGATTGTGCTTCGTGCTCATAGTCCATCTACTCGTCATGTTTTTGTAACACAGGATACATAAACGTTAGAAATTGTGTAATAACATGGCATTTGAATTTTAATGAACTTGAATCAGTTTGTTTAATCGTGCAAATGGACAATGCGACTGAGTCTTAGTCGTGCGATTGAGCTCAGTTGTACGATTGAGCCAACGACTGGGTTTAATCATATACTGTCCCATGTGGTTGACCCAGTCGTGCGACTGAGCTCATACGCATGGTTCATTCGTGCGATTGAGTCAGATGCCCAGCTCAATCACATGATTGAAATTCATCAGCATGTTCATTCACATGAGTCTCTGTTCGACACTGTTAGATCCGTTCTTGGTCTATACTTATTGTTGCACGTTGTGGTTAGGGTCATTAGACTCGCAAACACTCAAATTAACACCAAAACTTCTTTAAATTATCAATTTAGTCCAGTTTGGTGGTTTATTTTGATATCTTAGTCTTGGTTCTTGTTTTTGACCAATTAGGTCATTACGGCTTGATTATACCGACCATTTTATGCGATTTCAGTCACTAAATACCTGTAGATGTAGAGAGAACACGTTAGTATCACAATAACAGTGCAAAATCAACGAAATCAAATCTTGGCAGACTGACTTCTTTCGTGCGATTTGGGAGCGATTGAAGGGTGGTGAGAATGTGCGACCGACTTCACCCTATTTATACTCATTTTATCTTTAGTCGTGCGACTGGACCTATTCGCATGCTTCATTCGTGCGACTGGGTCTCAGTCGTGCGACTGACTTAGTCGGTTACATCCATTCGTGCGACTGGGGTTCCATTCATGCGATTGGTTCATTATAGTGATCCAATCGTATGAATTGATCCATGCTTATGGTCTAATCGTACGTCGGTCCATACGTATGGTTCAAACGTGCGACTGGTCCATACTTATGGTTTAGTTGTGTGAATGGCTGAGACTTATGAGTTTGACTCATGAACTTTCAAACACTTAACTTGTTAACTATAGATAAGACAATATGACCGTTGATCATCTCAGACATGATTTTTTGTTAGGATCAGTGATCTAAGTTTAATTAATTAGAGTGGATTGCAGCGGAATTCGAACAATGAATTAGACAATTCGCAAGAACACAATTGATATTCAATGCAAAAGTAAACGGTTATAGAGAGAGAGAATTCTGCAAAAGAAATATTTCATTCATATGCTTTTGTGGTGGCTAAAATGTCACACATTACAACTAGGTCAACATCCCTTATATAAGAATGTGACGTCTGCTGATGTCACTTGATAGTGACATCTAACAGAATTATTCAAACTACTGAAATATGCAAACTACTGAGAATGTTCTCAACTACTGATTACATCTCAGAGAATGCTTAAGTACAAAAACATAGAACTACTGAACTAAACTACTGAAACTATAACTACTGAAAAGTAAATTACAAGTACTGAAAGGAAACCATCACAACTACTGAAGTTAATAACTTCAGCTGTTGTGACAACTACTGATCACTTTGGTCTTCAGTCTTTGTCTTCAGACTTTTACTTTCAGACTTCGTCTTCAGCTGATGGCTTCAAACTTTGTCTTCAGTACTTTACTTCCGACTTTGTCTTCAGCTGATAGCTTTCAGACTTTGTCTTCAGTTCTTACTTTCAGACTTTGTCTTCAGTAGTAATCTTCAGATCTTGTCTTCAGACGGTCTTCAGACCTTGTAATCAGCTGATGTCTTCAGCTGTTGTGATCTTCTTCAGCAGTTGTAATGTCTGTGGGACTTAGAGGTTTTTCTGATAAGGCTCATTGGTTCTCTTGGTCCAACAAACTCCCCCTAACCAATGCAACCAAAACCTCTAAACTTATTCATAATTCCACTTATTCTTGGCAGAAACACCCTCTTGATCAGCTTCAGAGGTAATCAGTTAAGCACAGGCCAGGAGAAGGTTTCTAATCTTTTGATTGGCAAAGTATGGAAGGGAACTCTGTTTTGGGGAAACTGGACACAGAGTCTTGTCCCAACCATGAAACCTAATTCCCATGAATGAGTCTGTAAGACTCACTAGCATAGGCCTCAAGGAGAACAACTTGTTCCTCCTTGGTGAGTTCTTCTGCTTCTCCCTCAAAGAAGAACTCTGGGCCATAATACTCAGACACGTATCTCACTGTCTTCCCATTCTTTAACTCCACAGTTGTTATCTCTCTGTAAGCAAATTCATCAGGGTGAGAGCCTTCTAATAGCAACTGGATTCACTCTTCTGAAGATCTTCAAGTCTTTTGTATAACAACCCCTTCTTGATCATTTTGTTCTCAAGAATAGATTGAGGGGTTGTCTTGGAGTTGTGAGCTCTCTTGAATTCTTCAATGATTTCCCAGGGTGAGACTACCATGGCCAACATAATAGCAGCATTCAAAGTCTTCTTCACTTGGCCATGATATCTACTAGGTATGTTCTTCTTATGAATTCTAGAACTTACCCTGGGGTCTGGCCAAATCCGCACTCTTTCTCTTTGATGTTGAAAAGTATGTCTAAGAGTGTACAGCCTCAGAGCTTGTTTCTTCATTTCTTGAATGGATGAGGATTGAGGGAAATCCTTGTCAACCATCTTGAGAAACTGCTCATCGTGCTGCTTCTGCTGTTCTGCTTCTTCAATCCTTACTTTCACCATCTGCATTTGCAAGTCAGGTGTAATCACTTGTTGACTTCTGTGCTCAGGTGATTTGAGTTGAGAACAACAGAGATTGGCAGACAATCTTCATCATCATCCTCTTCTTCATCTTCTTCTACCCTCAACACCCTTCTCCTCCTTCTGGGTGTATCACTGGGTAAGGTTTGAGGTGGTTTTTGGGGTAAAGGGATTGGTTTTGTGGGTTGAGTTGTGGGTGGTTTTGGTTTAGGGATAGATTTGGGAGATTTTAGAGATGAGGGTTGTTTTTGAGTGGGAGTTTGAGAAGACTGATCTAGCATTTTGGTGGTTAGTTTGGCTTTGGAGAGCTTGCCATTTCAGTTCTCTTCCCTGCACCTGCTTCATCCGGTGCTTCGATGATCAACCCTTTATTGTAGCCTCCAGCAGAGCAGATTTTCTTGGTTATCTCCAAGATACTATCTCTGGACCAGGACTTTATCCTATCAATGATCTTCCAAGGTATTTGGCAATGAATCTGATCATTATCTCAAATCTTTCCCTTTCCAACACACTATAACCAGCCCATCTAACTTGAATCTCTTCTATTTCCAGCCTTCTGATCTCAGAGTCTAATGTGGCTGTGTCATGACCGTGTCTAAAGAGCTGATCTATAATTTTATCCATGGATCTGCTGTGAGCTTCATCAGCATCTTTGACAAGATCTTCTAAGGATTTTTCTTCATCAGCTTTTGACTCAGCACTTTTCTTTTGTTTGTAGGTGATCAGCTGTTCTGAGATCAGTTCTTTCTCCACCTCCTTCTCTTTTTAGGCTCTTTCTCTTTTTAGGCTCTTTCTCATCATCAACTCTTTCCTTTCTTTTCTTTCACTGCCTTAGACTTAGTAGTCTCCCCCTTTTTGGTTGTATTGGGATCAGGGGTTTGGAAGGCAGAAAGGACTTGTGAACAGCATCATCAATGAGGGTTTGTAGATTTGAGGAGATCCTCTCATTATGGCTTTATGTACAATCTCAGTAATGATTGGAGTGATGAGAGGTAAGGAGTTTTGAAAGACAGCAACCATCTGCTTAGAGGGGTTCTGTCCCTGAGAGGTGGTGCCAAAAGCAGTGGCTGGTGGCGTAGTTAAGTGTGTAGGCTCAATGTTTGGTGAACCTTCATTTGAAGGTGCCATCTGTGGGGTTATTGGGGTAGATGGACTTTGATCCTGAGACATTTTGGCTAGCAGCTCTTTGAGTCTGCTCACCTCATTCTTTAGGATGGTATTATGGGCTAAAACATCATAGAAAAAGCCCAGGTCATCATCAGTCTGTGCCGAATCACCTGACCTCCTGATTGAATCAGGATGTACATGCTCTGAGTGTAGATCAGTAGATGCATGTGCCCCTTGTTCTTGGTACTGGGGACTTCCTGCCTCAGGACTATGTCCTTCATTGGTAGTTGCCTCTGGTGAGGTCTTATAGATGTTACCAACTTCTTCCTGATCATTTGCTGAATCAGTAGAAGTGGCAGCCTTACCAGATGTTCTAACCTCCTTTTATACACTTGGAGATTGAACATTGTAACCCTATGCTGTGGGTTATCAGAAGCATTTTGGTCCTCCCCCTCAATGGTTGAGGTATTCCCAGTGTTAATTGGTTTATGGGGAGGGGGTGAGGAATGCAACTGACTCAGCACTTTAGCAACTATCAGTGTTGGGCTTTGAGGGGCGGTTGCATGTGGAGATTGTTTAGAAGCAGTTTACACCCGGGGTGAGAGGTGCTCTTCAATGGTAACCCTCTCAATTGAGATAGGTTCCAGTAATATGGGATCCCCATTGTGGTTGCAACAGGATCCTGTTGAGAGGATACCTGTGCGGCTTCAGCAGGTTGAGTCTCTGACATAACTGGGGGGTTAGAACCAGTATGTATTTCCTGTATTTATGGTATAGGGGCATCTTCAGGGGACTCATCTCCCTGAGTAGCCTTTTTGGGTTTTTGGGATTTGGGTTTGGTGGGGACTTTGGATCTGGAAGTGGAGGCTGTGGGTTCCCTCTGCTTGGGTTTTAGCATCCGAGCAGCCCCTTTTAGAGTAGGGTCTGAGTTGTGTCTGGAGTATACCTCAGCTAAAACAGCTGGAGCAGGGACTCCAAGACCAAGAAGGCCATCAGATTTTAATTGATTCAAAATTATGGCCATCAGAAACCTAGGATAAAGTAGCCATCTGTTTGCCACAGGTTTCTGAGCCAGATCCTTTAGTTCCATGAACACAATCTCAGAAAAATTTAGATTTTGGCGTTCAAAGATAGAGTACAATACCTGTTGCCATCTGGAACATCTGATCCCAAGAAGATGTCTTTGAGGCAAGGCAGACATTCACCATGTGAAAGATAAGTCGTTCAGCATCATGGAAGTGCTTTTTGAGGATGGTTGTAGCACTTAAGTCGCCTTCATACCCTTTATTGATGAAAGACATATCAGTGGTGCCTTTCGGGTATTCTTTAGGATAGGTGCCATCATGCAAATTTAGGGTTTTGCGAATGATGTCGGGGGTGATGAGCACCTGTTTCTGGTTCACCAACGACTGGAGAGTGATTGGAATCAGGGTATATGGTAGGATTCAGAAGAAAGGCTGTTCGATATGGGGAATCCACCATAAGATCGATGGCAGTGTCAAACTTGTTCCAGAAAGCCGATTTCGAAAGGTAGGCAACACAGTTGTGTCGGGGTTTGAGTTTCATGGTCGCCATTGTTGAGAGAGAAAAGGTTTGAAAACGGCTAATGAAACGTTTGGCTATAAGTGCAGGTATTTATAGGTTACGAAAAGGCTGAAAAGAAAACGTCTGAAAGTATTGGTATTATCAGCAGTTGTATGAAAACAACTGAAGACTTGGTTTTAACTATCAGACGTTTGAAAACAACTGAAGACTTGGTTTTAGTCATCAGTAGTTATGAAACTACTGAAAACCTTGGTTTTGTCTTCAGGTGTTGTAAACAACTGAGAACTTGGTGTTAGTCATCAGTAGTTGTGAAACTACTGAAGACATGATTTTGTCATCAGTTGTTGTAAACAGCTAAGGACTTGGTGTTAGTCATCAGTAGTTGTGAAACTACTGAAGACATGGTTTTGTCATCAGCTATTTAAGGTGAAACAGCAGTTTGTGGAAACAGCTGAAGAGAAAATTCTCATCAGTAGGTTTCGTCAATTCTTAGCTTTTCAGCTGTTTCATACTGTCCTCAACACTTACTCATCAGATTTTTTTAGCTGTTTTTAGTTGTTTCATAGGACATCAGTACTTATCTGTTTTTACTGACATCAGTAGTTGTAACTACATCAGTAGTTTGTAACAGAATCAGTACATATTTGTGACATGGTTACTAATGGTCATCAGTACTTGTTTACTGAGATCATCAGTAGTTGTCACTTATTCTAGCTGCAGCATACCAAGCCTTAACACAAGGTTTTGGAAAGTTGAACTATCCAAAGGCTTAGTAAATATATCTGCAAGCTCATTAGCACTAGGCACAAACTTTGGATCAATCAGACCTTTTTCAAAGCAATCCCTAATAAAATGGTCTCTGATCTCTATATGTTTGGTCCTAGAATGCTGGACTGGATTCTGACAATGCACAGAGCTGAAGCACTATCCATTAATAATGGAGTCTTAGTCTCTGTAATGCCATAATCCAATAATGGTTCTGAAGCCAGAGTACCTGAGATGTACAACTTGTAGCAGCAATGTACTCTGCTTCAGCAGTGGATGTAGCACAGATGTTTTGTTCTTACTCTACCAAGAAATCAAACAGTTGCCTAGGAATTGACATCCACTAGAAGTTGAATTTCTGGTTAACTTACACCCTGCATAATCACTATCTGAAAAAACAACTAATTTGTATGAGTGTCCAGTGGAATACCAAAGACCTAGAGATTGTGTACCTTGCAGATATCTAAAGATCCTCTTGACTGCAATCAAGTGAGACTCTTTAGGAGCAGCCTGAAATCTAGCACAAACACAAGTTACAAACATGATATCTGGTCTAGAAGCTGTTAAGTACATCAAGGACACCAATCATACATCTGTAAAGTGGTCATCAACAGCTTTACCTTTCTGATCAGCATCCAGTTGTGTGGTGTTGCACATGGGAGTAGAACAGGCTTACAGTTTTGTAAATCAAACTTATTCAAAAGATCTTTGTATATTTTGACTGATGAATAAAGGTTCCATCAGCCTTTTGTTTGATTTGCAAGCCTAGAAAGAACTGTAATTCTCCCATTGCACTATTTCAAACTTCTGTTTCATTAAACTTGTAAAATCATCACACAATTGGGGATCAGAGGATGCAAAAATTATATCATCAACATAAATTTGAACAAGTAGCTTATGCTGATCCACTTTCTTAATAAACAAAGTTTTATCTATGTAGCCTCTAGTGAAATTATTTTTAAGAAGAAAATTTGAAAGGTGTTTCATACCAGGCTCTAGGAGCTTGCTTCAACCCATAAAGAGCCTTATCAAGTTTATACACCCAATCATGATGTTATTGTCCTCAAAACCTGGTGGTTGACACATATAAACCTCTTCTTTTTTTTACCATATAAAAAGCACTTTTGACATCCATTTGAAAAACTTTAAGATTATGGAATGCAGCATAGGCTAAGAAAAATCTAATCGCCTCTAGTCTGGCCACAGGGGCAAAGGTTTCATCATAATAAATACCTTCTTCTTGTGAAAACCCTTGTACAACCAGTCTAGCCTTGTTCTTGACAATAAGCCCATTTTCATCATTTTATTTCTAAACACCCATTTAGTGCCTATTACACACTTACCTGGGGGTAGAGGAACCAGTTCCCACACTGCTGCTTTTTGAACTAAAGTAGCTCAAGCTGCATGGCTTCAACCCATCCATTGTCTCTCAAAGCAACATGATAGTTCTTTGGCTCTAGCTGACTGATGAAGAGAGCATAGAAGCAGAAGTTAGACAATTGACTTCTAGTTGAGACACCATCATTGATATCACCAATGATTTGAGACATGGGGTGATTCATCAGCTCTTGGTACACTATAAGATCAGTGCAAGTGTTTGTAGCATGTTCAGCAGTAACAGATGTTGATCTAGATTCTTGAAACCAAGTATGAGATGGCAAGTCAAATGATGTAGAGGAATCAGAAATCTCATCAGCATTTGTTGTGGATGGAGCTGCAGAAGCTACAGGAACATCAAGTTTAGTGGAGTCAGGCAGTTGATCACTAAACTTGAAAAGGTGAGTACTGATATCATCATCATCTTCAGTACCACCAGGTGGAAGACTTGCTGCAGAAGATGATTTATCCACATGATCTGTAACAGCTGGAGGTTGATAAGGAACATATTGCAGTATGTCCAGATCAAACAACTCCATAGGGTTTTGTAGAATTTTATCCTTAGGAGATTCATTGAATTTCACATGCAAGGTTTCTTCAACTATCTTTGTTCTGCAGTTGAAGACTCTGTAAGCCTTGCATGTGGATGAATTCCTATAAAATACCCTGCATCCACCTTAGGATCAAATTTATGGAGTTGATCCTTTGTGTTGAGAATGAAACAAGGACACCCAAATGCTTTGAAGGATGAAATTAGAGGAGCCAAATGATGTAGAACTTCATATGGAGTCTTCATAAACCTCTGATTTACTAACACTCTATTCTGCATATAGCAAGCTGTGTTGATAGCTTCAGCCCAAAAGGTTAATGGCAAACTAGAATCAGCCAACATAGACCTTGCAGCTTCAATTAGGGTCATGTTCTTTCTCTCCACTACTCCATTTTGTTCTGGAGTCCTTGGGATGCTAAACTGCCTCTTGATTCCCTTTGATAGATAAAAATCATCAAGTGTATGGTTTTTGAATTCTGTTCCATTATCACTCTTTATACACTTGACTGATAGGGAATACTGCTTCTCAACATACAACACAAAGTTTATAATCGTCTGAGCAACCTCATCCTTTGAATGCAAGAAGAAAGTCCATACAAATCTGGAGTAATCATCCACAATTACCAGATAGTATTTCTTCTTTGCCATGCTCATCACTCTCACAGGACCAAATAGATCCATGTGCAGTAACTGCAAGCAGGCAGTGGACTTAGGTTCTTCAATAGGAGGGAATGAGACTTTGTGTTGTTTTCCTTTCAAACAAGCAGTGCAGGTTTTATCACAGTGGAACTCCTTTATTGGTAGACCTCTCACTAAACAATTATGGATCAGCTGATTCATGTTTTTGAGATTTACATGACCCAGCCTTCTGTGCCACAGTTTAGATTCCTGAGGAGAGGCTTTGGAGAACAGGCAAGGATGACCCTTCAAATCAATCTTCTTTGAAAAATCCAAGGCATATACTCTTCTAATCCTATTGGCCTTCAGGAGAGTATGTTCATCCAATACCTTGTCAATCAGCCTCAGAACTTGGGAAGACAGAATCCTGCAGTTCTGGCTTGTGAAAAGTGCAACATGCCCTTTATCACACATCTGACTGACACTCAGTAGATTATACTTAAGATTCTCCACATGGTTAACATCATCAAATCGGATATCTCTATTAGACACATATCCTTTCCCGATGATGTAACCCTTGGCATCATTTCTAAATGAAACAAATCCCTTCTTTCCTTGAGAGTAGTCATTAAGAAGAGAATTGATCCCAGTCATATGCATAGATCCTCCACTGTCTACATACCAGATGCTCCTTTGGCATGTTGAAGAACCCTGCATTCATCACAAGAACTAGTTTGAGATTCACAGACTTAGTCTGATGTTTATCATGAGGAGCACTATCAGCTGTTTTATGATATACCCTATCCTTCTTTTTGGATTTGATTGAAGGCTTGGATTTATCACATTGGGATGACTATGGTACAAACTTAGTCTCAAACTCATTTCTCATTTCATCCATTTGGATTTTAATGAGCTTATCTTTGTTGAGTTTGGAACCTTTTTTATACCAACAATCATCAGAAAGCTGATTGAATTTACCACATATTTCACATGGCTTATTCTTCATCTTGGATTGATCAACTGCTGATGTGGAAACTACTGAAGGTGTGATCTTCAGTACTTTCCTCCTTTCAGTACTTTTGTTTAGTACTGAAGGATCTGTAAGAACTGAAGACTTGTTCTTAAGCTGTTCTCTATCCGTCCTGAGAGACCATTTGATAGATTCATCGGTAGTTGTTAATCATTTTATTTTAGCTGATTTGAAATGCTTTTTAGATGTTGTGACTTGCCCTTCAGTACTTGAGGTACTTTGAGAGACAACATCTGAAGTACTCAGCTTCATGTGCTTATCAGTAGTTAACCCATCAGGCAATTGATTTGCTGAGGTATCAACACTGATTTCATCTTGTGATTTTGGGTTATCACTTGAGGATAATGCACATGATGTTGTGGTTTGGACATTACTTTCACCTTCAGGTTTTACTATTGATTTTGGAGTAAAATCTATAGGTGGTGCAATGTGATTGTAACCTAATCCAAACTTCATATTCGAAGCAGATTGCTTGTTGAGCAGCATTTCAAATCCCTTGCAGGATGATACCCAGCGGTCACACTCAACTTGGTAGTTGCAAGTTTTTCTTTGAGTTCTCTGTGGTTCTTAAGAATGACCTCTAGCTTAGCCTTTTCATCATTTAATTGGCATTTAAGCTTATAAATCTCATCATCTTTATCCTTAAGGACAGACTCATACTCAGCTTTTCTTTTGGAAATAGTTTGCTCAACCTCAAGATTTTGATTTATTAAAGCTACATTTGCCTCTCTAATAGAGATAAATGCAACTATGCAAGATTCAGAACATAGCTTGGCCTTAGCCTCAGAGGATACCTGGGTTACCTGTGACGAAGATGCATTGGAGCATGAACTCTCAGTAGACTCCAGGGCCATGAGAGCAAGATTCCCAAAAGGATGTTCACCACCATGTTGACCATCACTAGCAAATAATTGCTCATTACCAGAAAGATCATCTGGTAAACTGCTCCAGTCAACAACACCAGGGGTGAAGAAGCTGTGATAAGGTTGTGATTGAGATGATTGAGATGGTAGAGGCTCAGGTAATGCTTGAGGTTGTTGTGCAATAGGAACTTGAACTGGATTTGGCTGTGGCATGTAATAGCAGGGATATGGATATGGCATTGGACCCTAAGGGACAAAATATGCAGGATGTTGTGAGTGATGACCAGAACTAGCAGGATGTTGCCCTCTGTTTTGTGGACTATTGCTTGGAAAAGTCACAAAGGGTGCAGAGGAGTTAGATCAAGTTGATCTACACTCTCTTGCAAAATGCCCAAGCCTGTGGCATTTGTGACACCTCAACTTACTCTTGTCAAAACCAACTTTGGTTTTGCCAGAGAGTCCTGAAAATTTCCTACCAGTTCTCTTGTAGAACTTTTGAGATCTGATATTAATCAAGGCCATTTGGCTTAGAATATCCATCTCTTCTAAGTCATCATCAGCAATACCTTTCAAATCATCCATAATGAAGCACAAATTGTCACTATTACAGCCTGACTGACTATCAACACTAACAAATGCATGATCAGAACTGTTTGAAGAGAAATCTATATGCTCATCATAATTGGTTTCTGATGAAGCATATTCCGACTCATGACCAACCAAGGCAGTGTTCCCTGGTACAAAGTCATCAGTGAGCTTTCCTGATGATGCCAGTTTCCTTTTCTGCTCTATCTCTCTTTCAAATGTAAGAAGTTTCCCATGAAGTTGGGTGAGAGATAGGCTATCCAGATTTGCACTGGAGCGTAGGACAATGGTGTATGTGTCCCATCTCTCAGGCAGTGATCTGAGGAATCTATTATTCATCTGGCTATTAGTGTATTCATGTCTGACCATTTTCAGCTCAGAGATCAAACAGGAAAAGCGCTCAAACTGTTGAGTCAGTGACTCACCCTTCCTATGAGAGAATGTCTCATATTGTTGGGCAAGGATTTCTCTGTTGTTTGCTAAGACCTCATTTGTTCCACCAAATTGTTCCTTTAATGCATTCCAGAGGTCATGAGCAGTTTCATGATGCATAAGCCCAGAATAAATTTCATTAGGCAGAGCCATGGCCAGAATACCATGCGCTTTAGCATCAATCTCAAACAATTTTCGATCCTCATCTGAGTATTGTTCCTTCTTCTTCGGAACCATTTGGTTGGTTTCCGGATTGTTCACCATAGGCTTGTGTGGACCATGTACCACAGATGTCCAACAACCTGAACTGTTAACAGACAGGTGATGAAGCATTCTTCATTGCCATATGTTATACTCAGTCCTAACCAGCATCAGAGGCTTGGTTGAGAAACCAGTATTGTGAGGGTCATTAGAAGGAGTAGTCATTCTCAGATTCAACCAAATTCAATTAAGTTTTAACTAATTTAGTGCAAAACACAACAAACTCAATATGAACCAAGAGAAAACTCAAAGCAAATAACCGAAAGCAGCAGAAATTCAATGATCTATAACCAATTCTTGCAAATATGCTAATTAAATCAAACTTAGATACGAAATTAGCAGTTTCAATGATCAATTGTTAGATCGATCAATGATTAACCTGCTCTGATACCATTTGTTAGGATCAGTGATCTAAGTTTAATTAATTAGAGTGGATTGCAGCGGAATTCAAACAATGAATGACAATTCTCAAGAACACAATTGATATTCAATGCAAAAGTAAACGGTTATAGAGAGAGAGAATTCTGCAAAAGAAATATTCATTCATATGCTTTTGTGGTGGCTAAAATGTCACACATTACAACTAGGTCAACATCCTTATATAAGGAATGTGACGTCTGCTGATGTCACTTGATAGTGACATCTAACAGAATTATTCAAACTACTGAAACTATGCAAACTACTGAGAATGTTCTCAACTACTGATTACATCTCAGAGAATGCTTAAGTACAAAACATAGAACTACCGAACTAAACTACTGAAACTATAACTACTAAAAAAGTAAATTACAAGTACTGAAAGGAAACCATCACGACTACTGATCACTTTGGTCTTCAGTCTTTGTCTTCAGACTTTTACTTTCAGACTTCGTCTTCAGCTGATGGCTTCAGACTTTGTCTTCAATACTTTACTTCAGACGTTGTCTTCAGCTGATAGCTTTCAGACTTTGTCTTTAGTTCTTTACTTTCAGACTTTGTCTTCAGTAGTAATCTTCAGATCTTGTCTTCAGACCTTGTAATCAGCTGATGTCTTCAGCTGTTGTGATCTTCTTCAGCAGTTGTAATGTCTGTGGGACTTAGAGGTTTTTCTGGTCAGGCTCATTGGTTCTTTTGGTCCAACATTTTTTTAATTTGAAATACTGTTGATCACCTAAGATATGATCCTTTTAACTTAAAAACCCGATTGGTCACCTCAGACGTGACCCTTTTTAATTGAGTGATTCATAGATTGAATTCAGATGGTTAGTCCGACTTTTACATACCAAATGACTAAAAATAGATAAATAAAAACAACTAGAAATTTTAAAAACAATACCAACACATATTTTTGTATTTTGAACGGAGATGGATTTAAACCTATTAGAGTACTTCTAACCGATTTTACTTCCTGGATAGCACAACTTCAATTCTATTTTATCATTTCTAGTACGATTCAGTATGGAATCATATAGGTATATCATAATTTGGGACATTTTAATAAATTGTTTTGATACTAGATTCTTGTTTTGACCGAGAGTCAATAGCAATTTTAGGAAATCATACTAGAGCTACAAGATGCACACAATGATTTTGACTTTCAAGAACCGCAATTCACAATGATTATCAGTATACTTGTCCTCTTAAATCAATACACAGATTTTTGACACACATTGGTGATGATTTAAGGTTTAATTATTTCAACAAGCATTTGTGGATCCCACGCATCTATGGTAATCAACGTTCCTCAAGAGATTTTTGAGCGGTCTACGGGTATATTTCAAGAAGAAAATATTCTAAGAGATTTCAAAGGGATGCCAAGCCTCAGGTTAGTGCCATCGCACAGCAGAGAGGCGCAACCAACAATGAATTCTAGAATATTTAGGTTATGCTTATCCTTAGGTCAGTGTCACCGCACAGCAAAGAGGCACACAACCTATCTTCTTGTTAGAGTATTTATTTTCTTTTTGCACATATCACACCAACAACATAAGTTATTAGCTTGATTGCATTTTTCATTTTTCCATGTGCTTTGCGCAATTTTTATGGTCGTCTGCACATATTTGTGGCGTTTATTTTGCTCTTCACCCCTTATTGGAACTGCGTTGATTGTGTTAACCAGGGATAAGATGGGAACCCACAACAAGTTGAACCACTTAGTTTAAACTTGAAACCACCAATGAGGTCTACTCATCTATTGTGTTAAATCTATTGACACATCATATAATGAACTAGCAGCCTCTAGGTCTACTTTCTCTATGTTACCTTTGTAGCATACTAGTTTTACTATCATTTTTCTTTTATTTTGCT
The DNA here is from genome assembly GCA_025506515.1 of Flaveria trinervia. Classification (NCBI taxonomy): domain Eukaryota; kingdom Viridiplantae; phylum Streptophyta; class Magnoliopsida; order Asterales; family Asteraceae; genus Flaveria; species Flaveria trinervia. The sequence goes on along the minus strand of CM046454.1, from coordinate 13,702,901 downwards.
TAGACTTTTCAGACTTATACTTTGAATTTGCATCTTAATCAATTAAAATCTTTTGAAGTCCCAACAATCTTTTCCCTATGTACTATCATTTTCCATAAATGTTGAATCAGTATCACAGATTTGATTACTTTCCTTTTGGCTAAGCTGTCCTTCTCCCCTCGTTTTTTAAGTAATTAAACAAAACAACTAATTTAATACTAATCTAACCTATTCTCCCCCTAAAATTCTAAAACCGAAAATATTTTTGTGTTTTTGGATTTTAATAAACAGGAAAATAAAATAAAATAAAACAAAAATAACAATAAAGAATGTCGGACTAGGCATTTTCTTCCTCTGAAATTACATCACTTTTCTTTTTCACGCCATTAACCTCTAATTGATAAAAAACCTCGGTTTGTCAAATGCTTTTGTGTAGAGGTCGGCGCGTTGATAATCTGTATTTATTTTAACCACATCGATTAATTGTTTTTCAAAACAGTCACGTATAAAGTGATACTTAATACCGATGTGTTTAGTTTTAGGATGTTGGACTGGATTTTTTGTTACGGCTATAGCAGTAGATTATCAACATAGATAGGAGTGTTAGAGAATTGCAAACCATAGTCGTACATATGCCGTTGAATCTAGATGATTTGTGAACAGCAACTTGCAGTAGCAACGTATTCAGCTTCACATATTGACAGAGCAACAGAGGTCTGCTTCTTACACTGCCAGGTGACTAACCGTCTACCAAAGAACTGACATCCTGCTGATATTGAGTTGTAATTCATTTTGCAACCGCCATAATCTGAGACACTATACGCTGTAAGCTCAAAATCATCATCATGAGGATACCATAACCCGAGTGTTGGAGTACCCTTCAGATACCAGAAAATCTGTTTAACTCCTATGAGATGGTTGACTTTTGGTTTTGCCTAATATCTGGAGTAAAGACACGTCACGTACATGATATTAGGTCGGGACGTGATGAGATACATACGGGATCTGATCATTCCTCTATACATAGTAGCATCAACCAGATCACCATTTTCGTCGAGTGCCACAGGTTCGTGGCAAGTGGAGTTCCAGCAGCTGAAGCATTCTCCATATCAAACCGACTGAGGATGCCCCCTACATATTTAGTCTGATGCAGGAAGATTCCTTTTGGTGTCTGATCCACCTGTAATCCTAGGAAGAACTTCATCTCCCCCGTTGCACTCATCTCAAATTCTACTTTCATGACAAATTCAAATTCTTTACATAACTCTTTGTTTTTGGAACCGAAGATTATGTCATCAACATAAATCTGTACCGGCAGTAAGTCGCCATCCTTTTCTTTGATGAATAGTGTACAGTCAATAACTCCTCTGTGAAAGCTGTGTTTCACCAGATGAGTTGAGAGTTTCTCATACCATGCTCTTGGGGATTGATGGAGCCCATAGAGAGCCTTATCAAGGTTGTAAACTCTATCCCGATGATAAGGATCCTCAAATCCTTTGGGTTGACTGACATACACTGTCTCACGGATTTCACCATGAAGGAATGCACTCATGACATCTAGTTGATAAACTTTGATCTTGATGTAAAATGCATAGGCTAGGAAGATACGAATTGCTTCCATTCTAGCCACAGGTGCAAACACTTCATTGTAATCAAATCCTTCGACTTGTCTAAAACCTTGAACGACAAGTCGAGCCTTGTTTCTGATTATGACCCCTTGGTCATCTTTCTTACACTTCAAGACCCATTTGGTGCCAATTACCTTAGCACCTTTTGGTTTATCCACAAGTGTCCATACTCCTAGCTTCTTGAATTGAAGGAGTTCTTCTTGCATGGCACTAACCCATGCCTCATCGATAAAGGCTTCACTTACATATTTTGGCTCAAATTGAGACACAAAACATCGATAAGCACCGTCATGAACATAACCTTTTTCCATGACTGAGGCATAATCAGCTGAGTATAGCTGATTTTGTGTCTATAGTCCCGATTGTACATCCCTATGACGTTGTCTAGAGGATGATATACATTTAGTCGTGATCCAGGAGTGGTGGGAACAACTACTTCCTTATCCCGATTGGGAACTCCTGGTTCAGTATTTGTAGCTGTTGGAGTGCGAGGTCCCAAAGTGTCAGAGGCATCAACATCTGATGCTTGAGTACTTTCAGTAACAGGAACATGTTCCTCCTGATCCACCTGATCATTCTCCACTTCTTCATCGCCATAAGAGGAGTGCTTACCTCAAGTGCTCCCCCTAAAGAACTAGAAGATTCACCTTATGAACTTGATGTTTTCGAGTCTAGTGACGGTGTGTTTAAGTACATCATTTTGGTCAATAACTCATCCTCAGGAAGGGAGAGACGGATGTTGAAGGACTTAAAGAATCCATCATAGTAAAAAAAGAATGAGGGTCCCTTTCCAGCAAGGGGTGGTGTATCTCTGAATGTCAACATTGCACCACACTTCTACTTGACCCGTTGAGTTGTGATAAACTCTCTTGTTTGGTATATTGCATCCTAGAAAAATCCCTTCTTCAGCCTTCTCACTAAACTTCCCTGATTGAGTTTTCTTCAGCAGCGTACATGGTGTGCCAAATGGTTGAGGTACTCAACATTAGGTTTACGTCACTAGAGCTACTCATAACATGTTTTACCATGATGTTTGACCACCAAGACTCGATTGAGGATGTAACATGCATTGGCAACTTCCTCTTTCCTAAATTGGATGGGCAGTTTCGAGTCGGCTAGCATCGTTTTTGCTGTCTCTATCAAGCTCCTGTTCTTTTGTTCAACAACTCCGTTCATTTGTGGAGTGTAGGCAGATGTGAACTAGTGTACAATTCCTTTCTCTTTGCAAAACGCCTCCATCCACTGGGTTTTGAACTCCATGCCATTGTCTGAGCGAATCTGTCTCACTTTTAGCTTGTAGAGAGATTCCATTGTAGTCACTAGCTATTTGAATGATTTAAATGTCTCTGATTTGGATTTCAGAAACATTACCCAAAAGGATCTTGAGTAGTCATCAGTGACTACATAATAGTACAAATCAGCAGCGATGCTCTTGGTGCTCACAGGACCAAATAGATCCATGTGTAGAAGTTCGAGACGCAATTCAATGGAATTTACTTTCTTTGCCTTGTGAGACTTTTTGGTCTGTTTACCTTTCTTACAAGCTACATAGAAATCCAGAAGTTGAAAATTCATGACATTTACTCCATTCACTAAATCATTCTGGATCAGATGATTCATCTTCCATGGATTTATGTGTCCCATTCTCCTATGCCAGGAGATTGAGTCCCTCTCTATTGCCTTTGACAAGAAGCATTGAACTTGATGATCGGTTGTGGAGGCTTTCGATTGATCCAAGACATATAGGTCATTATATCTTGAAGCTGACATAAGATTTGGTCCTCTGGGATAATATAATCCTTCTTCAATACATAGCACTTCTTATTGTCAAAAACAACTTTGAATCCTTTGTCACAAATCTAGGATACTGAAAGCAAGTTATTCTGTAATTGTTGAACGTAGTTGACCTTATCAAACTTTACTTTCTGGGATCTGGTTTCCCACTTTGCCTTGAGCGGTGACATATCCTCATTTATTTCCAGCAAATGATACATGTCCCCCTTTAATTTGTTTGACATTTGAAAGGAGAGACATGTTCCTGTCATGTGCAAATGATAGCATTGTAACGGACACCCTGCACATTCGGAGGAGATTACCAGTTTAGGTTTGGGACCCAAGCCTTAACTGGCTTGGGTGACCTAGAGGAATCACACATCATGAACTCAACCCACTATCCATTTGAGGGTGAGGGCATATCATTCTCCTTCTTGTTCTCATTATCAAACAATGGACTTGATTTTTCCTTCCATAAGCTAGTTTTGTGTAAGGCCTGTTTATGATAAACAGAGAACTGGCTTACAGTTTGAACTTTAGGTTCATTAATTCTTTTTGTGGAGTAATAGAACTCCTTTTCGAATAACTTGGTTTAGTATCATAAAGTTCAATTTTCTGTCTGGGGGTCAGATAATAAGGGCAGTTAGAAGAGATGCGTCCTCTCTTTCCATAACTGTAGCATGATCTTCCTTCTACATGTTGGGGAAACTGTTTATGTGGGGTTGAGTGTGATACAAGTGCAGCACAAGTCTAGTTGGGCTTAGTCACTTCTCGTTTAGACGTATCACCTTTATTAACAAAATTAAATGTTTTGATGTTTTTAACATCTTTAGCATGCCCTTTGGTTGGACTTTAATGACTAGCATGTTTATGGTTAACTAGTTTAGTCAGTTTGGGTTCTGAAATAGACTTTGGTGAACCTAACCTTGCATTAACCTTTTTAAATTCATCATTTAAATTTTCAACAAGCATCTTGCCTTTTGATTTCAAAGTAACCTCCTTCTGTTTAGTGATAGATTCCACCGGTTTACTTGTGGAATCAGGATCACTAACCAAAGGAGTGGACACCAGATGATCCTTGATTGGGTTGTTATTTACAACCTCTATATTTTGTATTTAACAGGATCTCATGTGGTGGTGGAACTACTTTGTAACCCAACCCTTCCCCATTATTTTGTTCTTTAACTAAGTGTTGAACTATGTGAGAAGAACTGGTCTAGCTATGTAGTTTTGGTTTTAAAGAGTTGACTTCAACTTCTAAAACTGCTTTTTCTTTCTTTGTTTCTTCCAAAGTATTTAAATAAAACTTTATATCATTAGCTTGATTAAAAGCAACAACCTCGTTTTCCCTTAGTTGTTTACCTAAAAGTTCTATTTTTTCCTTATAACTGCACTCATTTTGTTTCAAAATACGATTAGCTTCTGCACACAGTTGTAAATCATTACTAAGCTATCATTGTGGTCTAATAACCTAGAAAATTTATAATCTATGCTTTCTCTAAATTTGTTACATTCAATACAAGCATGATTTTCAAAGAGTTGGTCTTTTGTACTTACCTGTGAAGACTCGGTTGAATTAGCCATCAATGTAGAGTTTGACTCTTCAGATGCTAGAGATTCTGAACATGTCGTTCTGAGTTCTTCTTCAATCAGGTGATTGACCACATTCACAGTTTCTTCATTATCTGACATTATATGTTCAACTGTGATTTTTCCTTCACTCACAGAGCCATCATCTAATCCCTCGACACAAGCAATGTGTGATTCTCCCAAAGACACAAAACTGAAGGTCCAATCCTGCCCTTTGTCACCTTGAGCAGTCAAGGCCTTTGTCTCTTTGCTTAACGAGGTAGTTCCACTTCTGTCTTTGTCTTGATGGTTGAAGATTGAGAACTGATTTCCGCTACCTGTTTTGTTGGCTTTACACATTCACGTTTGAAATGCCCCTTTTCACCACAATTAAAGCAGGTAACTTTGGTTTTGTCGAAACCAAAGGTTGTGCCTTTTGTGGCTACCAAATTCCGTCCTGTCTTTTTCACAAACTTTTTCGCCCTTCTGACAGCACTAGCCAAAACCCACATTATATCCATTCTCTCTAGTTTATTTTCATCCACCTGCTCGTAATCTTCATCTGCAAGATGGCAATTTCCAATCTTCCCCGCAACTAGACCATCATAGGAATGGACAACAACTGCTAGGAGATCCTTATGCTCCTTTGCTACTTCCAAAGTGATATTACTAAGAATTTTGGGCTTCAACTTTGTAGTGTTGGCTTCGGGCACTATATATTGGGTAGTGGATGACCCTGACGTTTTTGGTCCTGAAGCGGTGGTTTGAGAAGGAGCTGCTGAACTAGACACAAAGGCAGTTTGAAGTGGTGCTCCTGAATTGGTTGGAGTGGGAGATGAGTTATAAAGTGAAGGATTCTGGTCATAGGATCCTTTTTGTGACCTGTACTTCATCCTCAGTTCCTCCTCCCTTAATTTCAGGATGAAGTCATTTATGCCTAACTTTGCAAGTATATTGATTTGTCTCAAGTTAGACATAAACGAGTCCCATTTCTCCGGCAACCCATCAGCAAAGCTTGACACTTTATCTTCCATAGACGTCGTTACCCCATGAGTGTGTAGCTCACTCATCAGATGGTAGAATCTGTCAATAATATCGTCCAAGCTTTCTTTTCCTATTGAAGAGAAGTTATCAAACTCCTTTCTAAGAGACTTTGCCTTCAATGCCTTTAATGTTGCATTCCCATCGTATCGTTTCTCAAAAGCCTCCCATAACTTTTTCGCCCGTTGTTCTCAGAGAACTGATGAAAGATTTTTTCTGGTATCGACTGAGTCAACAGGGCATACACCTTCTTTTCAACATTGTACTTAGCTTTCTGACTGTCAATCATACCTCCCAAAGTTAACTTAACACCATCAGCATCAACAGGCATACTATAACCTGTCTCAATTGATTCCCAAAGATTGGGATCAACTCCATTTAAAGAAATCTCGAATCGCAGCTTCCATTGTGGGTAATCATCTAACGTTATAAGTTTTGGTGGTTTTATGTGATTCCCAATTTCATTTTCCAGAAGCAGAAGGTTCTAGATGTGAGAGTCCCTTGCGGCAGTAAAAGCAAAGAACTGATCTTCCATCTTTATAAACTTTGAAATTTAGAACAAGACTGGTTCACTTGTGCGAATAGATAAATGCGGATGAGTTACTTGTGCGATTGGACAAATGCGGATGGCTAATGCGGATGGCTCAGTCGTGCGAATGAGGGGTGCGAATGAATTCAATCGTGCGATTGGATTCAGTTGTACGTATGGAGTGTGCGATTGGAGACAAACAAATGGGGTTGTTCAGTCACTAGAATGAGTGAGTGACTGAGTTCAATCGTGCGAATGAGGTGTGCGATTGAGTTAAGTCGTGCGATTGGGCCAATCGTGTGACTGAAGGTTGTTGTTTTTGCAAAATCAAAGGTTTTTGACACTTCGACACAAAAACACGTTTTTTCAAGAACCCTAATCTACCGTATGTTGAAAAACGTAAACTTTGAGACTGGAGACGTCGAAAACACTGTTTTACTAAAAAAGGTGACTCCTTTGAATGAAAAATGTGATTTTTACACTGAAACTAATCGAATCACAAGCAAAATCAAGAGCCAAAGCTCTGATACCACTTGTTAGGACCGTGTACGTATGTAGTACTCATTGATAATGCGCGAAACCAGATGAAATAGTGCGGAATCCTATTTGATTGGCGATCCAATCAGTGAGAACGCAATCGAGATCAATCTAACGATTAAAGAAACGTTAAGAACGAGTAGAACAAGATTAGATGCGAACTATGAACTTGGAACAGGCTTTCTGGACGCTCTGGACGGCTAGGTTACAAGTATGTGTCGAAATTCATCAAGTGTTACGTTTTTCCACGAATTAGGTGGTATTTATAGGTTATGGGTTTCCATTCATACGACTGAACTATTAGCATGGTTCAGTCGTGCGACTGAATCATGCGATTAATCCATACGCACGACTGAAGATTCAGTCGTGCGACTAAGTCAATCTTATGTCTCAATCGTGCGACTGATCCAATCTCCTGGTTCAGTCGTGTGACTGGTCCATTCGCATGAAGACTCATACGACTAAGTTGAAATATTTCTCAATCATTATTGACTAAGAACTATGCACAACAACCTCAAACCTATATAATTAGTTCATTATACTTTATCACACAATAAACAATTAAACATTAAACATTAAACATTATAAGAATCAATCACATATTTTATTTCATTCAACTCATTCATTACATATGTGTAAGACATGACAAACATTTATATTAAGCTCATAAACTAGGTACATATGTATCAACACCTTGTACCATTCGGATTGTTGAGAGAGAGAAAGAAAGAGAGCTGAAACTCTCGAGTATTTTGAAGAACCTGTGCAATAGTCGAATTCAAGGTAAGAATTCATGTGTTTAAGATGTTCTTAACCAGTTTATCCTCAGTTGTGTGCTTATGTATGTTTTTATGTGTTTAGGTGTGTGTTTTGGTGGGTTTCTAGGCGATTGAACTCAATTGGAAATGGGTTTGAAAGAAGTCACACCTAAGAGGCTGCAAAGGTGAGTTCTAAAACCCTTCTTTTACATGTTCTAACTGATTTTAAGGCTAGAAATGCATGTATGAACTTTTTACAAAAGTTGGGTTTCATACCCGTGTATGTGTATGTGTGTATGATGCGGATGGGGTTTGATTTTGGGCTATGTTTATGCTTGATGATGTTATTGTTGTGTTTCTACGGCTTAGAATGTAAGATTTAAGCTCAGAACATGATAGATGGTGTTTGGGGACCGAATTATAAGGTGAAGTGTGACCTGGGCTGCTCATGCGCCCACACAATAGCTCATACACCTAGCCATAAATAACTGCTTAAGTGTTCCTCATACGGATGAAGTTTACCAGAGGAAATGTGGATGAACATGCTAATGCGGATGAGTATAAGTCAATGCGGATGAGTATGAGCCAATACGGATGAGTATGAGTTAATGCGGATGAGTATGAGTCAATGCGGATGAGTATGAGTCAATGTGGACGAGTATGAGTCAATACGGATGAGTATGAGTCAATACAGATGAGTATAAGTCAAAGCGGATGAGTATAAGTCAATGCGGATGAGTATGAGTCAATGCGGATGAGTATGAGTCAATGCGGATGAGTATAAGTCAATGCGGATGAGTATGAGTCAATGCGGATGAGTATGAGTCAATGCGGATGAGTATGAGTCAATGCGGATGAGTAAGAAGGATATGCGGATGAGTAAAAGGAAATGTGGATGAGAAAAAGGAAATGCGGATGAGTAAGAGGAAATACAGATGAGTAAGAGGAAATACGGATGAGTAAAAGGAAATGCAGATGAGTAAGAGGAAATGCGGATGGGCAAAAGGAAATGTGGAAGAGTAAAAGAAATGCGGATGAACAAAATGAAATACGAATGAACAAAATGAAATGCGGATGAACAAAAAGAAATGCGGATGAACAAAAAGAAATGCGGATGAATAAAGAGGAAATGCGGATGAACAAAGAGGAAATGCGGATGAACAAAGAGGAAATGCGGATGAACACTTAAAATATTTTCTAGGGTTAAATGACAAGGACCCCATATCACACGTATAGAGTAATCACTAAGACTAACTCCCCCTGTGTGTGTGAACTCTTATGGGTTAGCCAAAATCACACGCTACAAAACACACAGTAATTACCAATTCGCACGTATTGGAGCAGTCACCAAGACTAACTCCTACTATGTGTATGGACCCTTATGAGTTAGCCAAAATCGCACGCAGTAAACACACAGTTGAGCTGACAACTCTCAATAACCTCCTTTCATTTACTTGCAATACTTTTCATTCGTTCATTATGTTCCATTTTCATTATCTTAAATCTTTCACTTCGTTAAGATAAGACTTTACGTTCATCATAATAATCGCACCACGTAAAGTCACGTCATCATACGTAATAAGGAACATATCATACTGTTAGGATCAGTGATCTACGTTTGATTGATTAGAGAGTATAGCAGCGGAATTCTAACAATGAATTAGCCAATTCACAAGAACGAAAAGATATTCAATGAAGAACAAAAACAGTTATAGATAGAGAGAATTCTGCAAATAAATTTCATTCAATATTCGCTTTCGTGGTAACGGAATGTCACACTTACAATTAGGTCGACACCTCTTATATAAGAGATGTGACGTCTGCTGATGTCACTTGATAGTGACATCTAACAGAATTATTCCAACTGAAACACAACTACTGAAAAACATAAAACTACTGACACTACAACGACTGAAGAACAAGCTCTTCAGTCGTTTTACAAAACTACTGAAAGTAAAAACATAAAACTACTGATATCACAACTACTGAAGAAGTACTCTTCAGCTGTTGTGACAAACTACTGAAACTTCAGTACTTGGTCTTCAGACTTGAACCTCAGATGTTTCATCAGCTGATGACTTCAGTAGATATCATCAGCTGATGTATTCAGTCTTTGTCTTCAGACTTTGTACACCAGTTGTTGATGTTCAGCACTTGTAGACTCTTCAGCTGTTGTACTTCAGTACTTGGTCTTCAGCTTCAGCACTTGTGTTCTTCAGCTGTTCAGCTTCAGCACTTGTGTTCTTCAGCTGTTGAGCTTCAGCACTTTAGTCTTCAGCTGTTGAAGTCTTCAGCACGTGTCGAACTGCTGATGAAGCCTCAGCAGTTGTTGTGATATCATATGGGACTTAGAGGTTTTCTGATCTTGGCTCATTGGTTCTTTTGGTCTAACAAACTCCCCCGAACCAATGCAGCCAAAACCTCTAATTGATTTATTTTCCCACTTATTGTTGGCAGAATGGTTGGTCTTTTTCCTTCTTGATCAGTTGAGAAGATGACCCATATAAGCACTGGCCTGGGAAGAAATCTCAGAGATTTGTTTGGCAAGGTATGAATGGGAACTCTGTTTTGGGGAACTGGACACAGAGTTGTTATCCCATTCATGAGATCTACTTCCCCATTATGAGTCTGTACGACTCTCGAACATAGGCCTCAAGGAGAACAACCTGTTCCTCCTTGGAGAGTTCTTCTACTCCTCCTTCAAAGAAGAACTCTGGACCATAGTACTCAGATAAGTACTTTATAGTCCTGCCATTCTTCAACTCCACAGTAGTTACCTCCCTATAGACAAATTCATCAGGATGAGTGCCCTCAAGGAGTAACTGGAGCTCATTCTTCTTAATGTCTTCAAGTTTCTTATATAATAACCCCTTTTTGATCATCTTGTTTTCCAGTAAGGCTTGAGGGGTCATTTTTGATTGATGAGCCTTCTTGAATTCATCGATTATTTCCCATGGTGAGACTACAATGGCCAACATGATTGTAGAGTCTATTGTTTTTCTAACCTGGCCATTGTATCTATGAGGAATGGATCTTTTGTGGATTCTAGAACTCACCTTGGGGTCTGGCCATACTCTCACTCTCTCCTTCTGATACTGAAATGTGTGTCTGAGAGTGTACAGCCTCTGAGCATGCCCTTTCATGGCTTGTATAGATGATGACTGAGGAAATTCCTTGTCAACCATCTTCAGTAGTTGCTCATCATGCTGCTTCTGCTGTTCTTCATCTTCTATTTTGACTCTAACCGTTTCCCTTTGAGAGTCAGGTGTGATCATGAGTTGACTCCTGGGTTCTGGTAGCCTTAGAACAGCAGAGAGTGGTAGACTATCATCTTCATCCTCTTCTTCTTCATCTTCTTCTATCCTCAGCACCCTTCTCCTCCTTATAGGTGCATCACTGGATGATGGTTGGGTTGGTTTTTGTGGTAAAGGAATTGGTTTTGAAGGTTGAGGATGTTTGGATTTGGGTTTTGAGATTGGTTTGGAGATTTGAGGGGTAGGCTGTTTTTGAGTGGGTGATTGGGAAGGTTGTTCAAGCATTTTGGTTGTGAGTTTGGCTTTTGTAAGTCTTGCCATTTCAAACCTTTTTCCAGCCCCAGCCTCATCAAGTGCTTCAATGATAATCCCCTTATGAAATTGCTCAGACAAACAGATTCTGGTGGCTATAGCCAGAATACTATCTCTGGTCCATGAACAAATCTCCATCAATGATCTTCCTAAGTATTTGGCTATAAATCGAATCATGATCTCCAATCTCTCTTTCTCCAGCACATCGTACCCAGCCCATCTGTTTTGAATTTCCTCTACTTCCAACCTCCTGATCTCACTGTCTAATGTGGCTGTATCAAAGCCTTGCTTGAAGAGTTGCTCAATGATTTTGTCCATGGATCGGCTGTTCTGCATCTTTTACCAGCTCTTCCAAGGATTTTTCTTCAGCATTCGTTTGATCACCAGCACTTTTCTTTCTTTTGTAAGTGATCAGTTGTTGTTCCTTTTCTTTTTCCAACTCCTGGGTTTTCTCTTATGCCTTCTCATCCTCAGTTCTTTTTTCTTTTCTTTTCTTTCACTTCAGTACTCTCCCCCTTTTTGGATGCATTGGAGGCAGGGGTTTGTACCGCAGAAAGTTTCTTTTGCATAGCATCATCAATGAGTGGTTGTAGACTTGAGGAGATCCTCTCATCAATGGCTTTATAAACAATGTCATTGATGATGGGAGTGATGAGAGGTAAGGATTGTTGGAATGCAGCAACCATCTGCTCAGGGGGGTTCTGTCCCTGAGAGATAGTGCCAAAAGCAGAAGCTGGAGGCTCAGTGAAGTGAGAAGGTAAAGTGTTTGGGGGACCTTCAAATGAAGGTGCCATCTGTGGGTTGGTGGGGGCAGATGGACTTACATCCTGAGACTTCTTGGCAAGCAGTGCTTGTAGTCTGCTTACCTCAGCCTCCAGGATGGTGTTGTGGGCTAGAACATCATAGAAAAAGCCCAGGTCATCATCAGCAGAAGTTGAATCACCTGACCTCCTGCTTGTAGCAGGATTTACATGCACTGGGTGTAGACCAGTTTTAGCATGTGCCCCTTTTTCTTGGAACTAGGGACTTCCAGCCTCAGGACTATGTCCTTCATCAGCTGTTGCCTCTAGTGAGGTCTTAGCAATGTTACCAGCCTCATTCTGATCATGTGCTGATGCAGAAGAGGTGGCAGCCGCACTAGATGTTCTAATCTCCCTATCCACACTAGGAGATAGAACTTGTAAACCCTAGTGTTGTGGGTTGTCAGAAGCATGATGATCCTCTTCCTCAATATCTGTGGTTCTCCCCTTTGTTGGTGGTTGTTGGGGAGGAGGAGAGGCATGCAACTGAGTCAACACGTTTGCAATAATTATGGTTGGACTTTGGGGGGCGGTTGCATGGGGAGATGGGGTAGAAGCAGTGTGCACCTAGGGAGGATGGTGCTCTTCAATGGCAATCTCCTCAAGTGAGGAAGATCCCAGATGTGTGGGTACCCCTTGTGTGGTGGCTGCAGGCTCCTTGGAGAGGAATCCTGAGCGGCTATGGCTGGTAGAGTCTCTGATACTGCTGGGGGGTTTAAACCAACAAGTATATCCTGCGTTGGTGGTACAGGAGCATCTTCAGGGGACTCATCTCCCGGAATAGCTGTTTTGGGGTGTTTTGGTTTTGGTTTAGTGGGGACTTTGGTTCTGGTGGAGGAAGCTGTGGGTTCCCTGTGCTTGGGCTTTAGCATTCGGGCAGCTTCTTTGAGTGTAAGGTCTGAGTTGTGCCTGGAGTATACCTCAGCCAAAACAGCTGGTGCAGGGACTCCAAGGACAACAAGGCCATCAGATTTTAATTCATCTAAAATAATGGCTATCAGAAACCTGGGATATAATGGCCATCGGTTTGCTACAGGTTTCTGAGCCAAGTTCTTTATTTCTAGAAACACGATTTCAGAAAAATTTAGCGGTTGGTGTTCTAGAATAGAATACAATACCTGTTGCCATTGGGATGACATTTGATCCAAGAAGATGTCTTGGAGGCTAAGCAGACATTTACCATGTGAAAAATGACTTTCTCAGCGTCATGGAAATGTTTCTTTAGAATGGTTGTAGCCCGAAGATCACCTTCATACCCATGATTGATAAATGACATATCTGTTATGCCCTTTGGGTATTCAGTCACAGCGGTGGAGTCATGTAAGTGTAATGCCTGACGAATGATGTCGGCTGCGACGACCACTGGTTTCTGGTTGATAAGGGACCGAACAGAGATCTGACCGGTAGACTCATCAGTATGAACAAAAGCATTTGACCAGAATTGACTGAGGGATTCAGGGTAGATGGTCGGATTCAAGAGAAAGGCTGTGCGATATAGGGAATCCACCATTAAGTCAATGGCATTATCATATTTGTTCCAAAAAGCCGACTTTGTAAGGTAAGCAACGCAGTTATGTCGTGGTTTCAGACTCATGGTCGCCATGTTTGAGAGAGAGAAGTTCAGAAAATAACAGCTAATGAAACATTAGAGAAGAGGACAGGTATTTATAGGGTAGGGGTGAGAAAATGACTGAAGGGTTTGGTGTTAGTCATCAGTAGTTTTAAACCGACTGTTGACATGGTATTACCCTTTCAGACGTTGAAACAGCTGAAGTCATGGTTTTAGGCATCAGCAGTTAGAAAACTACTGAATACCATGGTTTTGACTTCAGATGATGAAACAACTGAGGACTTGGTGTTTGTCATCAGTAGTTGTGAAACTACTGAAGACAGTGGTTTTGTCATCAGTTGTTGTAAACAGCTGAAGACTTGGTGTTAGTCATCAGTAGTTATAAAAACTACTGAAGACATGGTTTTGCTTCAGTTGTTTAGAATGAAACAACAGTTGTAGAAACAACTGAAGAGAAAGTTCTCTTCAGTAGTTTTCGTCAATTCATAGCCTTTCAGCTGTTTCATATTGTCCTCAACACTTACTCATCAGACTTTGCATCTGCTTTTCAGGTGTTTCATAGGACGTCAGTACTTATCTGTTTGTACTGATTTCAGTAGTTGTAACTACATCAATAGTTGTAACTACATCAGTAGTTTAGAACAGATAAAGTACTTCAGTACTTGTGAGGCATTTAGCCGTCAGTAGTTATAAAAACTACTGAAGGTGAAAGGACTCATCAGTACTTATATGTGACATGGTTACCAATGATCACCAGTAATTATTACTGAAATCATCAGTAGTTGTCACTTATTCTAGCTGCAACATACCAAGCCTTAACACAAGGTTTTGGAAAGTGGAACTATCCAAGGGCTTAGTAAAAATATCTGCAAGCTCATAAGCACTAGGCACAAACTTAGGATCAATCAGACCTTTTTCAAAACAATCCCGAATAAAGTGATGTTGATCTCTATATGTTTGGTCCTAGAGTGCTGGACTGGATTCTTGATAAAGCATAGAACTGAAGCACTATCCATTAATAATGGAGTCTTAGTCTCATGCAGAAGAACCCTAAATTTATCATAAGGAACTAGTTAGGTTTTGAAGCCCAAACCGTTTGGGTTTTGGGTCTGTTTTTATCAACAGATTTAACCATAACTTGTTTCTCATGATTAACAGCTCAAGAAGAAGATGGTGCTGAGATGGATTCCTTGGATTTGGACTTGGAATGCCTTCTCAGTGGTTTGATCACATTTGCGTCTAGTTGGTTAATTCTCCCCAACAAATGCTGAACCATCATAACAAGTTGTGTCTGATTTGTTGCCAAAGCTTTCAGCTCTTGTGACATATCAGTACTTGTGTTTGATGAGTTCCTGTGATCCACCATTTCCTTTTGAGCAACCTCAGTTGTTACCTGTTTAACCCCTTCCTTTTTGGATTTCTTTATAGACTTAAGGGTTACAGGATTTGATGTGGCTGATACAAATGTGGTCTCAAACTCAGTTTTCATTTTTACCATTTTCTCTTTAATTTCCTCCTTATGTTTGAGTTTGGATCCTCTTTTGTACCAGCAATCATCTGTAAGATGATTGAACAAACCACATACTTCACATGGTTTCTTCTTCATCTTATGTTGATCATCAACTAACGAGGATGAAACAACTGAAGACTTGCTCTTCAGTGCTTTGGAAGCATTGTTTGCTTTCTTGACTTCCTCTTTAGTAGTCTTCAAACTCTTTCTACTGATAGTTTTCTTCTTTTCAGTACTGGCAGTAGTTGGAGTTTGAACTTCAGGTGTTAAATCTTGCTCTCTAGTCCTTTCAGGACTTTCAGAATTAACTCCTGAGTTGATCAACTCATTGATCATGTGAGTGTCAGCAGTGGAACCATCAACATCACCTGATAGGTTCTGAGAGGGCTTGGTGCTAACTTCTACTTCTGATAGTGCTGAATCAGAAAGTAGATCACATGATGAAATGGATTGGTTATTACTCTTACCATCAGATTCTACCTCTGCTTTGGGAGTAAAATCTGTAGGTGGAGCAGTGTGATTGTAACCAATGCCAAACTTCACATTGGAAGCAGATTGCTTACTAAGAAGCATTTCAAAACCTTTGCATGATTGTACCCATCGATCACACTCTACCTGGGGTGACTGCAAGGGTTTCCTTGAGATCTTTATACTTCTCTAGAAGTGTCTCTTCCCTAGCCTTATCATCAGTTATTTGGCATTTAAGTTTGTAAATCTCATCATTCTTATCATTAAGCACAGACTCAAATTCAGCTTTGCTTTTGGAAATTATTTGTTCTAGCTCAATGTTCTTGTTGATTAAAGCTACATTTGCTTCTATAATAGATGCAAATGCTGCTATACATGTTTCAGAACACAATTTGGCTTTTGCCTCAGAGGATACCTGTGATACCTTTGGTGTAGAGGCATTAGTGGATGAAGTATCAGCAGAATCCAAAGCCATAAGAGCTAGATTTCCAAAGGGACTTTCACCACCATGTTGACCAGCACCTGAGAACAGTTGTTCATGACCAGACAAGTCATCTGGTAAACTGCTCCAGTCAACAACTCCTGGGGTGAAGAAGCTGTGTTGTTGAGGTTGAGTTTGTTGATGAGATTGTGAAGGTTGTGGTTCAGGAAATGCTTATGGTTGTTGTGCAATTGGAGCTTGAACAGGATTTGGTTGAGGCATATAATAGCAGGGATAAGGATATGACATTTGACCCTGGGGAACAAAGTATGCAGGAGACCTAGGATGTGAATGGTGACCAGAACCAGCAGGATGTTGCCCTCTGTTTTGTGGACTAGTACTAGGAAAAGTCACAAAGGGTGCAGAAGAGTTAGATCCAGTTGATCTACACTTTCTTGCAAAGTGTCCCAGCCTTTGGCATTTGTGACACCTAAACTTACTCTTGTCAAAACCAACTTTGGTTTTGCCAGAGAGTCCAGGAAATTTCCTGCTAGTTCTCTTATAGATCTTCTGAGATCTGATATTAATCAATGCCATTTGGCTCAGAATATCCATCTCTTCTAGATCATCATCAGCTATTCCTTTTAAATCATCCATGATGAAGCATAGATTGTCACTATTACTGCCAGAATGACTCTCAATACCAACGAATGCATGATCAGAACTATTTGAAGAGAAATCAATATGCTCATCATAATTTCTTTCAGATGCAGCATATTCTGACTCATGACCAACCAAGGCAGTATTCCCTGGTACAAAGTCATCAGTGAGCTTTCCTGATGAGGACAGTTTCCTCTTCTGCTCTATCTCTCTTTCGAATGTAAGCAGTTTCCCATGAAATTGGGTGAGAGATAGGCTATCCAGATTTGCACTGGAGCGTAGGACAATAGTGTATGTGTCCCATCTCTCAGGCAGTGATCTGAGGAACCTGTTATTCATCTGGCTATTGGTGTATTCCTGTTTCACCATTTTCAGCTCAGAGATCAAGCAGGAAAAACGCTCAAACAGTTGAGTCAGTGTCTCACCCTTTCTATGAGAGAATGTCTCATATTGTTGGGCAAGGATTTCTCTGTTGTTTGCTAAGACCTCATCTGTGCCACCGAATTGTTCCTTCAGGGCATTCCAGAGATCATGAGCAGTTTCATGATGCATAAGCCCTGAATAGATTTCATTAGGCAGTGCCATGGCTAGAATTCCATGGGCTTTAGCATCAATCTCAAACAGTTTCCGATCTTCATCAGAATATTGTTCCTGCTTCTTCGGAACCATTTGATTGGTTTCCAGATTGTTCACCATAGGCTTATGTGGTCCATGTACCACAGATGTCCAACAACCTGAACTGTTAACAGACAGGTGATGAAGCATTCTTCGCTGCCATATGTTATACTCGGTCCTAACCAGCATCGGGGGCTTGGTTGAGGAACCAGTATTGTGAGGATCAATAGAAGGAGTAGTCATCTCAGATTCAATCAAATTCAATTAAGCTATAACAGATTTAGACCAAAACACAACAACCAATTGAACCAAGAGAGATCTCAGAATAAATGAACGAAAGCGTCAGAATTCAATAATCTATAACCAGTTCTTGCGAATATGCTAATTCAATCAAACATAGATATCAATTAGCAGTTTCAATGATAAATTGTTAGATCGATCAATGATTAACTAGCTCTGATACCACTTGTTAGGATCAGTGATCTACGTTTGATTGATTAGAGAGTATAGCAGCGGAATTCTAACAATGAATTAGCCAATTCACAAGAACGAAAAGATATTCAATGAAGAACAAAAACGGTTATAGATAGAGAAAATTCTACAAATAAATTTCATTCAATATTCGCTTTCGTGGTAACGGAATGTCACACTTACAATTAGGTCGACACCTCTTATATAAGAGATGTGACGTCTGCTGATGTCACTTAATAGTGACATCTAACAAAATTATTCCAACTGAAACACAACTACTGAAAAACATAAAACTACTGACACTACAACGACTGAAGAACAAGCTCTTCAGTCGTTTTACAAAACTACTGAAAGTAAAAACATAAAACTACTAATATCACAACTACTGAAGAAGTACTCTTCAGCTGTTGTGACAAACTACTGAAACTTCAGTACTTGGTCTTCAGACTTGAACTTCAGATGTTTCATCAACTAATGACTTCAGTATATATCATCAGCTGATGTCTTCAGTATTTGTCTTCGGACTTTGTACACCAGTTGTTGATCTTCAGCACTTGTAGACTCTTCAACTGTTGTACTTCAGTACTTTGGTCTTCAGCTTCAGCACTTGTGTTCTTCAGCTGTTCAGCTTCAGCACTTGTGTTCTTCAGCTGTTGAGCTTCAGCACTTTAGTCTTCAGCTGTTGAAGTCTTCAGCACTTGTCGAACTTCTGATGAAGCCTTCAGCAGTTGTTGTGATATCATGTGGGACTTAGAGGTTTTCTGATCTTGGCTCATTGGTTCTTTTGGTCCAACACATACAATCATACATAATCATCATACATCATCAATTACACATCATCATGCATAAGCATCAATCATACATCACATCATACATCACCCAATACATCATCTATGACCTCAAAAGTCAACTTACATAGCCCCCGGGAACCTCCTAGTCAAAGCCTACATTTTATAATTTTCCCCAAAATCAGAAAAATATTTCTAAGTCCTTAGGCGTATGGACACTATGCAGCGCATGAGCACTATGCAGGTGCATGGGGGACACTTAGGCGCATGAGGAACTTTCAGGCGCATTGGCACTATTGGGGCGCATGAACAACACTTAGTCATTTCTGGGCAATTCTAGGCGTATGGGCACTATGTAGGCGCATGAGTGCCTAGGCGCATGGGAATCCTGGGCGCATGAACACTTAGAAAATTTCAGCCTATTTCTAGGTGCATGAGTATTATTTGGGCGCATGGAACACTTAGGCAGTTATTTTCAGTCGGGCGCATGAGCCACTATTTAGGTGCATGAGCAGTCTAATTCACACTTAACATCATAATTCAGTCCTCAAATCATCACCTATCATGTTCTAAGCTTAAATCTTACATTCTAAGCCTTAGAAACACAACCATAACATCATCAAACACATACATAGCCTAAAATCAAACCACCCATAAACACACGCACATACCCATATACAGGTATAAAACCCAACTTTTATAAAATGTTCACACATGCATTTCCAGCCCCAAAAGCAGTTTAAAACAGGTAAAAAGGGGGTTCTAGAAAAAACCTTAGTAGCCTTCTTTGGGTAAGACTTCCTTCAAACCCGTTTGCTACAAGTTCACACCTGGAAACCCACCAAAAATCACACACAACCGAACATACAATACATATAAGCATACACCCGAGGATAAAGGCCAGTTAAGAACATCTTAAAACCATGAATTCTTACCTTGAATTCGAACTTTTCTTCTTGTTTCTTCAAAACCCGAACTTTTTGCATTTTTCCTTCTCTCTCTCTCTAAAAAATCTGGTGATATGAGTAAGAGGGAGTGATGGGAGGCCATGCCACCTTTATCACCAACTTTTGAAGACTTTTATCCTTTTTACACTTTTTACCCCTTAACTTGAGTAATATATCTTTTCTTTTTTTCCTTCACTTTATTTTTTCTTTCTTTGACTTTTAAAATAACCGGGTGTTACAACTTATAAGTAGATTTGGCTGTAATCTATTTATATTGCATCAATGTATTTTGTTTAGTAATTAAACTTATGTTCTCACCATATTATATTAACTGTGTTGAGTATGCTTTTTTAGGTAATCAAAATGACTAAAAGTGTTATGTTTTAATTTGATGTTTACAATGGATGGGGTGAAGTGATAGGAAAAACGTGTGTCAGATTAACCGTGAACATGTATGATCTTAGCTTAACTGTGGATGCGCACTTCCATTGTTACTGAAGAATGAAGTGGTTAATAGACACTTTTGTACTAGGGGTACGATAAACTATGTAAAAGGGCTTTTATAAGCAAATTTTGTATAAACCATAATGTAACCGTGCTTATATCTATATATAAATATATGATGTGTTATGTTATATTACTTGTTATATTATTTGTTGCATTTACTTTGTAATCAATGTGTTATAAGCTAAAAAGTCACACCGAAGCATTTCACGCTTCCGTCGGGATGTGACAAGATTAAAGAAGATAGAAAAAGAAAAAGGCTTTACAAAGCTCCTACTCTATCTTCAGTTCAAGAAAGCCCAAAAGCAAAGGTTGTGGGAGCTAAACAAGAAACTCAAGTAGGTAAGGAACAAGATATGCAAAACATGATAACCTACCTGAGTGCCACAAGGCTTTATGAGGCAGTAGATCTACTTCTCTTATAATATGAATATATAGAATTTGAATAACTCAAGTAGCTTGAGCAAGAAGTGTTAAAAGAACAAAAACCTTCTAGGAGGAAGATGAGGAAATATGCTACTAAGTCAACAACCACCATCGGAGCCAATCAGAAGAAGACTGCCAACATACTAAAGATGGTGAGCTTCTTGAAGCTGTATGGGTTCTTCGAAATGAGACTTGGTGCTATGTCTCTATCCATTATAGATGAGCACATTAGAATGAATGAGCAGAAGATAAAGAATGGTGAGCTGGTTGACTTGCATTCTCCATCAAGTTAGGCTATACCTGAAGTTGAGCACAAGGTTGAATCGCAAGAGGCAACTCAACCTGGACCTAGTACCACATCTCAACCAAATTCATCTTTTGATTCACAACAGGGTCTTGATCATTCTCCTTCTAAACCTATAAAGGAAAAGAACCCAACTGACAATGACAAAGAAGGAAAATCTAATACTTATTACCAACCTCCTCAGTTAAAATACAAAAAGAGGAATATGATGGCTATAAGGAGGGACAAGAAGAAGAAGAAGTCCAAAGCCTCCACTTCTATACCTTAGGATGGGTCAAAACATCCCGAGGGTGATCAAGAAGAGGCTACTCAACCAACTCCACTATGTCTAGAGCCTCTGCTACTGAGAGACCCATCTTGTCTTGGGAATTTGCTACTAACCTAGACAAATTGTATGTCACTAGAGATCAAAGGGGTCAAGACGTGTACTTCTTGAAAAACATACTTGACCTTCCTCTACATGATCTCTATGACATGAGAATATACTTTAAGAGTCTGAGGAATACTAACCAACTGATGATGAAAGGAATGGTATTGATTCTGATAAGGACCATGAACAGATAAAGATCAAGACTCAAAGTTATCCTCTAGATTTGGTAGAATCAACCTAGGGGGAGTTTGTAAGAGTTATACTTAGAGGCTGATGCAACCAAAGAACTCTTAGCATGAATATGTGAAGTACAAGGAAAGTTACTTTAGAAGATTTGATACAACTCAATGAAATTCACCAAGTATCAAATCTTCCATAGCCAAAGATTATTTCTTTGGAAGCCAAAGATGAAGTCTTTTAAAGCTTTAAGACAAAGTATCTCGAAGCCAAGAGACTGATTTTTTGTAAAGATAGAGAAGACATGCTTTCTCTACATACTTTTGACAAAAGCTGAACCACCTTTCATTGCCATCTTTGAAGACTCCCAACTTATACAAGTTAGTGAAATGTCCATACTTTTATCAATTGTAGATTAGGTCTTAGAGTCTATAACTTTTTATCTTTGTACTTTGATCCTTTTTGTAATAGATAAGGATGTGAACTATGGCATGTCATAGTCACTAGTCAAAAGTCAAATTGTCTTTTAACTTTACATTGATCTTGTTGTCTAGATTAGTGTTCCAGCTGGCTTTCAAAATATAGCTGACTATATGATGTAGTATAAAGTATCTCAGGTACCAATCCTTAAGATTAAGCTTTGTAACATATGTAAAAGACTTGAGAGTAATATACATCATTCTCAAAAATCAATTACTTATGTTCTTGTTATGTTGCTTACTTGTGTTCATTATTTCACTTTAGCGGTTCACTATTTGATCTATTAAGTGTTATAGTCTCTCAAATCCTATATAATTGTTGTAATGCTCCCCTTCATCGATCCTGCAATTTTTAAGATAAGTTTTTAAAATAAAAAGTAATTAAAAATATAAGGTAAATAAAATAAAAACAAAAATAAAAAAATTAAGATTAGTGTAAGAAGTAAGAATGGTCATTCACACAAATCTAACTAAAAAGTTAATTTTTGTTAGTAGAAATGACATAAAGCATGATAAGTTTTCAAATAAAGGACATTCAACATACTTATCAAAGTTTAAGGACAAGATCTATAATTTTAAGTTTACTTAAAGGATAAAATTTATAGTTTACTCATTTACTTAAATGGATGAATAATCCAAAAGTAAAATTACCAAGTTATGATGATTAACGAAGTTAAATCGAATAATGACACAACTAGGTTTTCTACCTTCAAAATTACCAGTTTAGAAACATAGAACAATAAATCTAAGTGTTAGTGATTGAAACAAAAGACTAATGGAAATTGATTGACTATCAAAATTCAAAACTATTAACCAAACAAGTAAACATACAAATCAAACTAACTAAATAATTAAGTTCAATTCACATCCAAAGTAAAGTAATCATCATATGAACATGCAACTAATACAAAACCCTACACTAGCAATGATCTTGAATGATTTAGCCTTGAATCATGTCATCAATCCTTGATTTTGAAATTTAAAACATGAAAGAGGATGTAATACAAATGATTTGTAAGCGTCTTGATAACCAATTTTAACCCAAAAGTTGTCTCTAAACTTGCAAGTCTTGTCTATATTGGAAACTACGATTTCGAGCTTTAAAGCACAACAAACCAAAGTTCATGTGTGTCCTGACATACCCTATGGCAATATTGACGTAGGCTACACCCCCATTGTTAGAAAACTCCAAGCATCCACTTGTTAGGTTTAAATTGGTGAATTTTCTTCAATTATTTTTTCTTTTTATTTATTTAGTATCAATCGTATTTCTTTAGTAATTTTCATTGGTAACCTATAAACATGAAATGCATCCAATGTAACTCAATTTCATGCATATATATGATTAAAATACATATTTAAAGTTTTAAATGATTAACACAATGATTTCGACTATGTGGCCGTCGGTACAATTATGAACATAGAGGGCATAGGTAGGACTAGAAAACTTTCTTAATTTCTGCCAATAGGATGTTGTGCAAGCAAGCAATGGTATGAAGAGCTTCAACCTAAAAGAAGGGATGAAGTTTTGTGTGCATGCATGAGTAAGGCTCCAATGTTGTCATTCAAACATCAAATCATCATGTTAATTTTGCTTTACCATATTGGGAGGATGTTTGTGGGCATGTAAAGTGAAAGACAAGGCCATGATTTTGTGAAAAACACTTGAATTCATTACTATAAAACTAACCACCTGGCATGATCTCATGGTATGATTAATCTAAATGGAGATGAGTTTATGTAACATGACAATTGTTGGAAACATTTCTAATATAAACTTTAACAAGTAAACCCAAACATATTAAGTAACTTCTTAAGAAGAACCATGTAATATTGGGACATCAATAAGTTACAATGAATAACGTCAAAAGGCGCAAATGTATAAGGCATTGAAGCATAAAATGGAAGGCTTATACTCTTGGAAGCTAATCTTGATCTTCTTTCTTTTTCCAGGCACAATGATGTATCCAGAAATTTCAACTAGAAGGGGCAAAAAACAGATTGAGTCATATATGGGTTGGGTCAAATAGTACAAAAAATGTTTATAAATTAACATGAAAGAATTAGTTGTGATTTAAAGATAGATAGATAGATAGATAGATTGATAGATATAAACAAATTGAATTTTAATGTAAAATATATATGTAAAATAAATACGAATATTTATAGTATAATACTTTATTATAAAATATAATTACAATTATATATACGTAATAGAAGAATAAATTATTATACCATTTTTTAACTCTCTTATCTAAATAGTCTTATTTTTAAACATTTCTTTTAAGATTTTTTGTAATTTTTTAATTAAAAATCTTGTTTTCAGAAAAGTCTGATTTGTAATTATTCTGATTATTTTGATAAAACTATTTTGAAATATTTCACTTGTTTATAACTTTATTTAAAAACAAAACAATTTAAAATATTTTGTTTTAAAATGTTTAGTGTTTTAGAAAATTCCATATATATAAAACTTTAGTTTTTTGTTATTTAAATTTTAATTAAAAGATGTGATTTCTAATTGTTTTCATAAAATATATTTTAGAAAAAGAAAATAGTTTGATTTTTAGAAAAATTGGATAAGAGAGAGAAACATGGTAATTAATAGAATTTATTTTTTATAAGAGAGAAAAACTTATATGAGTTTTAAATTACTATAATACCCCTTTTTTGAAGGGAAAAATGATGTAGGGATGTCTATAAAAAGAACAAATGATAAAAAATGGGTTAAAAGAAAGACAAATGACAAGAAAATATTGTTTTATTATTATATATAGATTGATAGAAAAATATACAGATAAATATATAGATAGATAGGCTAGAAACTCATTATTAAACGGATTGTTGATACATATGTACCTAGTTTAGGAACTTAATGTAAATGTATATCATGTCTTACATAAATGTAATAAATGGGTATGAATGAAATACAATATGTGATTGATGCTTAAAATGTTTAATGTTTCATTGTTTATTGTGTGATAAATATAATGACCTAACTATATAGTTTGTCGTTGTTGTACATAATTCTTAGTCAATAATGATTGAGAAACGTGTTCAAACTTAATCGTATATGGACCATACGCATGAATACTTCATGCTAATGGACCAGTCGCACGATTGAACCAGGAGACTGGATCAGTCGCATGATTGAGACATAAGATTAACTCAGTGGCACGACTGAACCTTCAGTCGTGCAGATGGATCAATCGCATGATTCAATCGCACGACTGAACCAATGGTTCAGTCGTACGATTGGAAAACACTAACCTATAAATACCACCTAATTCGTGAAAAAAACAATTCGAATACCTACGCACATAATTGTACCCTAGCCGTCCAAAGACACAAGAAAACTATTCCAAGTTCATAGATCGCAGTTGATCTTGTTCTAATCGTTCTTAACGTTTCTTTAATCGTTAGATTGATGTGAACTGCATTCTCACTAATTGGATCTCCAATCAAATAGGATTCCGCATGTGACATCCGGTAAATTTCCGTTACCAAACTCCGTTAGTTCCGTTAAGTCTTGTGTACACGTGTCGTGAGCACACACTAGTTTTCGTTTAACGTTGGTGACCTAATAATAATGGATAATGTTAATTTGATGTGAATCTAATTGATTATGTGAGTATTGGGTTATGTTTATGTGTTTACACATTTTTAAAAGGTTAATTAGAAAATTAATCGCGTAACGTGGAAACGTGCCTATTTATTCGTATGTCTTGTGTTTTTATAAAGATAAGATATATAATGATTTTCATAAGTTTATATCTTTATATTATGAAGTTAAAAACACTTTACAAAGAGTTTAAAGCTTAGTTTTTATAAAATACAAATTACAAGGGTTAAAAGAGTAAATGTGTAAATTAAATTAAACAAAACAAATCCCAAACCCTAATTCACCCCCATCGGCCGCGAACCACACACACACATCCTCCCCACTTCGAATTCGACGAAGATCAAGCCCCTAAACCTCGATTTCGTTCGATTACAAGATGCACAACTTGTTGGAATCAATAATTGCAAGTTATAACACGTTTAAAGGTTAGATTTTTCATGTTTTTGTGAGTTGTTGTTTAGGGCCGAACCCAAATTCGTGAATTGGCCTTCATGGAGTCGAAATTGATGTTGGTTGATGATGTTAGTATGTTAGTTAGATTGTATACATGTTAGTTAACGTCGATTATGCATGAATTCTATGTTTTTAGTGGATTGATCATGAACCTTGTGTATGAAACAAACCCTAGTTCGAAAATGCTATGATTATGCATGATGGATGATTGTTTGATGAATGTATGATGATTAGTAGGTTGTATGAATGTTAGGATACATTGATTTTGCAAGAAATTGGTGAATTAAAGTTGGTCTTCATAGGTTACTAATAATAGTAACTTTATTTTGCATGTAATGATGATCTAGTGATGGATTGATGTTATGGATGTGTTCATGATGATGATTAGATGCTAGATTCTTGTTATGAATGCTAGAAATCTTTGAATGGATGTTATTGATTCATAGCTTGCCAAAAGTAGAAACTTTTGTTTATGAAGATGGTTAGATTATGGTGATTAGGTAATGTTGATCATGTCTAGATATTGTTATGAGCTTGAGATGGTATAATTATGATGAATTCATGAATACATTGGATGGTTGATAGATGTTGGGATGTACTTTCCCAAAAGGGAAGCTTTATTTGCATAACATCTGAAAAATGATAGCTTGAACATGTTTGGGATGTTAGGAGCATGTTAGTATGATCATGGATGAATTCTAAGGTGATGAAACATGTTGAATTAGTTGTATGGAATGTTTTGGATAATCATGGGTGATGTTTGGACTTTGATGATCATGTATGATGTTGGTGTTGATTAGTAGTTAGGAAATCACGTTTGGGACTGGAAATTGATTGTTGTGATGTTTGTTGAATGCAATGCATATGGTTAATGAATATCATATGATCATCATACACGCGTGCGAATTTGAGGCCCCTACTTAGTAGGATTGGCAGGGTTTAGGATGTGAAGTCATGAGTGGCTTCACATGGCATGTAGTGAGTGGTTTGATCTTTGTGTGACATGTTAGTTGTGTTATAACTAGTGAATATGTTAATGTTCTAGATTCGCATGACTTGTATGATACTTGGTTGTATGATGATCTAAGTGTTACACCTGGATGATATAGCATACATATGATCTATTTGAATGTTAACAATGCATGACATATGTGTATGATTACTTGAATGGTTTACAAAACATAAAGTCACCAACGGGTCAAACGGGTCAACTAGGTCAAACATGTCTGTTTTGTTTGAAATCTTGAGTCCTTGGTTGTAGTGTATTTAGGGTTTCACATGTTCTTTGATTACACGTACTCATGCACTTATATGATCTAGGTAACCTCTGAAGGTTGTCTGTCTATTCTGTTTGACAAGTCAAACTCTGTGTATCTAAACGCATATCAGGTGAGTTCATGCCCACTTTTTATTTACTCTCTTTGGGGGAGATAGCATACTGGTAAATCACAAACGCTTTATGTATTCAAGTTGTGTACAATATTATATAGTGTTGATATCATGGAAAAGTCCTCACACTTTCGAATTGTTAATATTGATTAGCGGGGAAATTTGGGTAGTACTACTGGGTCTGACGAGCCCCACCTGTGTGACTTGAGGTCAACCGGGTGCAAGTTGTCCTAATGAACATTGTCACGACCTGTTAAGTCGTGGCAGGAGGCAACAACGTAACACAGTCAGTTTCAATTGCGAAATCACTATGAAATAATATTTATTGTTAATGGACTAGCTATCTGTTACAATACGCTACTTGTACATCTCTATTATTAAACTGTTTATATTTGAATATCTCTTGAACTCACCAACCATTGTGTTGACATTTTTAGTATGCTATTCTCATGTCATTAGCTTGCTTGCCATAGGAGCACTACATGGTCCACTGCATTCTATGACACGATCT
Organism: Flaveria trinervia; assembly: GCA_025506515.1. Taxonomy (NCBI): domain Eukaryota; kingdom Viridiplantae; phylum Streptophyta; class Magnoliopsida; order Asterales; family Asteraceae; genus Flaveria; species Flaveria trinervia. The sequence goes on along the minus strand of CM046454.1, from coordinate 13,675,036 downwards.
TCAAGATAATTTTATCATTTTAATGATTATTGATTCCTCTTTTGGGATTGGCACGTGTTTTGCCACAATTATACTTTTATTTCTTTGGGTTGTTTTCAAAACGCTTCCGCACTGTTTAATTTATTTACTTGGGTTGATTTCATTTAATTTATGGCATATAGAGTCGTTCTAAGTAACTATTGACTGTGATCCTGGTTTGTTCACACGCCTCGCGGTAAAACTCCGCAAGTGGATTTTGAGGGTGTGACAGATTGGTATCAGAACCATTGGTTATAGGGAACTAGGTTGCATACACACTAGACTATAACCGCACACAGTTAATTAGTTACCTGTGCCTTATTCTCATCTACTGTATACTCATTGGCATACACATCACACTCTCTGCAGCATGGCATCGTCTTTGAGAGCTTCGGGTAAACGACCGAATCACCTACACGATCTGAATCCCCACCTCCCGTACCTGTACCTGATGATGGATTCGATTGGCCCCGACTGGCTTATCCCCGAGAGGAGATTGACTGGGATCAACCATTCGCATTGATGAAGCGTGACCCTCTGCGAGACTGGAGTTCTTATCCTAGATTTGTTGACCATATCATGTTTAGGGAGCGCGTACCTGTCCCAAAGCCAAGGACTAGAAACAATGCCAATCAACCATGCCTTCACTCCCACGAACTACGCAGTCCAACGAGCAACTGATTGCTGCACTAATGGCTGCACTGGATACATAACAACACCGAGTAAGGCGGCTCACGGGTGATGTCTGTACACTACAGCAAGAGGTGTACAACCTGAGACACCAATTGGATGAACTCGAGGAACAACACGGGAAGACCCTGAACGGTTGTCACCATATGCAAGATGGTCTTATGGCACTCCAAGGACGCGTGACTGCTCGTGAACAGCGGGACGTCGTAGCCGATAATAGGATTGCCATCTTAGAAGCTCAGCTAGAGGCACTTCAGATTGCTATAGCTCCTGCTCCTGCAGCAGACCCTGAGGATGAGGAGGATCCCGAGGAGGGACCCAAGGAGGAGGAACCGGAGGAGATGGAGGATGATAGTGATGGGTTAGATGTCGTCGATTGACTTCTTTATATGACTTAGACTACGTAGTGTTATCTTTTTGAAACCTATGTGGGAAGGGTTGTTTCCCCACACGAATGACAAACTTCAATTTTGACATTGCTAAATACATTGTGACTCATTGCAATTTATTTACTTTGGTTATTATTTTTGTTATGAATGTTGTGGTTGTGATGATTCGTTATTTCTTTTGTTTACTGTTTACTATGCTTCAATGAGTTAAATAAGTTTGATGTTACTCATTATTGTATTTGTGAATGTAAAGTGAAAAGAATGGACGCCCGTGGACGTGGACGTGGACGTGGTCGTGGACACGGACGTGGACGTGGCACCGGAGAACAGGGTGGTGGTGCTATTAACCTGACTCCCACAGAATTGGCTGCTCTAATTAATGAGCATGTTCAGGCGGCAGTGGCTGCTGCCCACGCGGGTCAACCAGCAGGTAAACAATGATGGAAAGATAAATCTGATATCCTTTATAACTATAGGGGATGTCTGATTAATGTGTGTTGTGTTAAAACAGGACCACTAGTGTGTACCTACAAGTCCTTCAAGGACTGTAAGCCACACACCTATAGCGGTACAGAGGGTGCTGTAGGGCTTGTACGCTGGTTCGAGAAGACTGAGTCCGTTTTCTCCAAATGTAACTGTCCACCAGCGGATCAAGTAAAGTATGCCACCGGGACTTTAGAGGGTGCTGCTCTGTCTTGGTGGAACGCGCAAGTCCAGATGCTTGGACAAGCGATGGCGAATGGACTTCCATGGGATGAGTTCAAAGCAATGATGACCGAGGAGTACTGTCCTCGCAGCGAAGTACAGAAGTTAGAGATGGAGTTCTGGCAACTGAAAATGCAGGGCTCGGAAATTGAGGCTTACACCACCCGAACCCATGAATTAGCAACTTTGTGCCCGGGAATGGTGAATGAGGTGCATAAAAGGATAGAGCATTACATACGGGGATTGGTACCTGAAATCCAGAGTATGGTAACTGCTTCCAATCCAGCCACAATTCAGCAAGCCATCCAACTAGCTCACAGGCTAACTGACCAAGCCTTGGAGTAAGGACGTCTACCCAAACGGGGCGCAGTGGCAAGCGTGCCCGACAACAAAAGGAAGTGGGATAATGCTAACAACACCAAAGCATCATCATCTTCCAGTGGCCAACCTCAATCTCAACAGCAACAACGGTCGGTTCAGCAGCAATGGAGGTTTGACAATAATCGTAACTCTAACTAGACGCCTGCAAATAATCAAGGACCCAGTGGTTATGGTGGTAGGCATCCGAAGTGCACTCGGTGTAATTACCATCATGTGGGAAGGTGTGATAGTTTCAAGTGTCAACGTTGTGAAAAAATTGGACATGCTGCAAAGGATTGTCGTGGTGAACTGGTAAGGAGGCCACAACAACCTCAAGAAACTCCCAAGGGTTGTTTTGAATATGGGAAAGAAGGGCATTACAAGCAAAACTGCCCACAACTAAGGAGGAACGGAAATGGCAACAATAACAACAATAATACCAACAACCACGGTAACAACAACAACAATGGTAATAATAACAACAATGGTGGAAATGGTACTGGAAATGGCGGCAATAAAGATGGAGCCAAGGGGAGAGCCTTCGTCATTGGCTCAGGTGAGGCTCTAAATGATCCCACAACTGTTACTGGTAGATTCCCTGTTAATGGTTGTTTTTCTATGGTACTATTTGATACTGGAGCCGATAGGAGTTTTGTGTCCTTAAAGTTCTGTAGTCTTTTAAGTGATATACCCTCTGCTTTAGAATCTAAATACACTGTGGAATTAGCCGACGCTAAACAAATCCATGTAACGCATATCCTTAAAGATTGTAAGATAGAACTTGCTGGTCATACTTTCGCTATAGATCTTATGCCTGTTACGCTGGGGAGTTTTGATGTTGTGATAGGCATGGATTGGCTCTCTAGCAAGCAAGCGGAAGTCATATGTCACGAGAAGATCATACGGATCCCGGTTGGTGATCAAATTCTTACTGTCAGAGGTGATAGGAGTGGTGCTGTGATAGGCATCATCTCATATATGAAAGCTCAAAAGTTGTTACGAAAGGGCCGTGTGGCTATCCTAGCACTAGTAATCGATAAGCAAACGGAAGAAAAGAGAATGGAGGATATTCCCGTAGTACGCGACTTTCTAGAGGTGTTCCCAGAGGATCTTCCTGGATTACCACCTCACCGCCAAGTGGAATTCCAGATTGAGTTGATTCCGGCGCAACTCCGATTGCTAGGGCACCTTATCGGTTAGCACCGAACGAACTACAGGAGTTGTCGTCATAACTTCAGGAGCTTTTGGCTAAGGGCTTCATTCGACCTAGTACATCACCTTGGGGAGCTCCTGTTCTCTTTGTTAAGAAGAAGGATGGCACATTCTGGATGTGCATCGATTATAGAGAGTTAAACAAAGTAACAGTCAAGAACCGATACCCTTTACCTCGTATCGACGACTTGTTCGATCAGCTTCAAGGATCAAGCTATTATTCGAAGATTGACTTGAGATCTGGTTATCATCAACTCAGAGTTCGAGAAGAAGACATTCCTAAGATTGCGTTTCGTACTCGTTATGGTCATTATGAGTTCTTGGTCATGCCTTTTGGGTTGACTAATGCACATGTTGTGTTCATGGACCTCATGAACGCATGTTTAAACCTTATCTTGATCAATTTGTCATTGTGTTCATCGATGATATACTGATATATTCTAGGACCAAGGAGGAGCATGAAGAGCACTTACGAATGATCTTGGAACTGTTGAAAAATGAGCAGCTGTATGCTAAATTCTCAAAGTGTGACTTTTGGATAAGGGAAGTACAATTCCTAAGTCATATTGTTAATGAGAAAGGAATACATGTCGATCCTGCCAAAATTAAGGCGATAAAGAATTGGACTACACCCAAAATGCCGAGCGAGATAAGACAATTTCTGGGATTAGCAGGATATTACCGACGATTCATAGAAGGATTTTCTAAGATCGCACAACCTCTCACAGCCTTGACTCACAAAGGAATGACATACAAATGAAGTGAGAGTCAAGAATCAGCTTTCAAATTATTAAAACAAAAACTCTGTACTGCCCCGATATTAGCATTACCAGAGGGAACGGATGACTTTGTGGTGTATTGCGATGCATCCATTCAAGGATTGGGTTGTGTCTTGATGCAACGAGATAAGGTGATAGCCTACGCCTCGAGACAACTAAAAGTTCATGAGAAGAACTATACCATCCATGACTTAGAATTGGGTGCAGTGGTTTTTGCCTTAAAGATCTGGAGACATTACTTGTACGGTACCAAGTGCACTATCTACACCGATCACAAGAGTCTTCAACATATCTTCGAGCAAAAAGAGTTGAATATGAGGTAGCGACGTTGGGTGGAACTACTAAATGTTTATGATTGCGCAATTAAGTATCATCCGGGAAAGGCGAACGTAGTTGCCGATGCCCTAAGCAGGAAGGAAACAGCTAAACCCCGACGGGTGCGAGCTTTACAGCTTACTATCAGTACCCAACTGTCCGAACAAGTTAAGGAGGCACAGATAGAAGCTTTAAAAGTAGAAAATATTGGTTCTGAGTTGGTAAGGGGAATGGAGAAACAACTAGTGGTGAAAGAGGATGGAATTCGGTATTTCATGGATAGACTTTGGGTGTCTGTTCATGGAAATCTGAGAGATTTAGTTATGAGCGAGGAACACAAATCTAAGTATTCTATACATCCTGGATCCGACAAGATGTATCATGACCTAAAGGCGCACTATTGGTGGCCCAACATGAAAGCGGATGTAGCTACGTATGTGAGCAAGTGTTTGACCTGCTCGAAGGTAAAAGTGGAATATCAAAAACCGTCCGGACTGTTACAACAACCCGAGATTCCAATGTGGAAATGGGAACAGATCTCCATGGATTTTATTACTAAACTACCCCGGACTAGTATTGGTTGTGACACGATATGGGTTATTGTAGATCGATTGACAAAGTCTGCTGACTTCCTTGCAATTAAGGAAATGGATAAGATGGAGAAATTAACCCGATTGTACCTTAAAGAGATCGTTTCGAGACAGGGTGTACCGATCTCAATTATTTCCGATCGTGACGCTCGTTTCACGTCACATTTCTGACAATCATTGCAGAAATCTTTGGGTACACGTTGGATATGAGTACTGCATATCATCCACAGACGGATGGTCAGAGTGAGCGTACTATACAGACGTTGGAAGATATGCTACGTGCTTGTGTGGTTGACTTCGGGAATAACTGGGAAATTCACCTGCCATTGGTGGAGTTTTCTTATAACAACAGTTATCATACTAGCATACAGGCAGCACCTTTCGAGGTGTTGTATGGGAGAAAATGTCGATCACCGATTTGCTGGGCAGAAATTGGTGATAGTCAGATAACAGGTCCCGAGTTAATTCATGAGACGATTGAGAAGATTGTACAGATACGGAACCGTATGGCTACAGCGCGAGACAGACAAAAGAGTTATGCTGACAAGAGACGGAAACCTTTAGAGTTTCAGGTCGGTGACAAGGTTTTGTTGAAAGTCTCACCATGGAAAGGTGTAGTTCGGTTTGGCAAACGAGGGAAACTAAATCCGAGGTATGTTGGACCATTTGAAATAGTGGAACGAATAGCTCCAGTAGCCTATCGATTAGCCCTACCTGATTCGCTAAGTGGAATCCATGATGTATTTCACGTGTCAAACCTGAAGAAATGCATAACTGATGAAACGACGGTCGTACCACTAGAAGAAATTCAAGTGGATGAACAATTGCGCTTTATTGAAGAACTAGTGGAGGTAATGGACCGTGAGGTGAAAACACTTAAGCAAAGCAAGATACCTATTGTTAAAATCCGTTGGAATTCGCGACGTGGACCGGAATTCACATGGGAACGGGAAGATCAAATGAAGCTTAAGTACCCTCAACTATTCGAAAGGACGATGCCAGCAGACGAAGGTATTGATTTAAATTTCGGGACAAAATTTCTTTCAACATGGGGATGATGTGACAACTCATCCAAAACTCACTCGATTTTGATTTCTGTGTGCCAATGCAGTAGACTAGTGATGGAACACTCTCACCATGTAACGCAATTTTCGGGACGAAAATTCTTTCAACATGGGGATAATGTGATATCCGGTAAATTTCCGTTACCAAACTCAGTTAGTTCCGTTAAGTCTTGTGTACACGTGCCGTGAGCACACACACTAGTTGTCGTTTAACGTTGGTGACCTAATAATAATGGATAATGTTAATTTGATGTGAATCTAATTGATTATGTGAGCATTGGGTTATGTTTATGTGTTTACACATTTTTAAAAGGTTAATTAGAAAATTAATTGCGTAACGCGGAAACGTGCCTATTTATTCGTATGTCTTGTGTTTTTATAAAGATAAGATATAATGATTTTCATAAGTTTATATCTTTATACTATGAAGTTAAAAACACTTTACAAAGAGTTTAAAGCTAGTTTTTATAAAATACAAAATACAAGGTTAAAAGGGTAAATGTGTAAATTAAATTAAACAAAACAATCCCAAACCCTAATTCACCCCCCATCGGCCGCGAACCACACACACACATCCTCCCCACTTCGAATTCGACCAAGATCAAGCCACTAAACCTCGATTTCGTTCGATTACAAGATGCACAACTTGTTGGAATCAATAATTGCAAGTTATAACACGTTTAAAGGATAGATTTTTCATGTTTTTGTGAGTTGTTGTTTAGGGCCGAACCCTAATTCGTGAATTGGCCTTCATGGAGTCGAAATTGATGTTGGTTGATGATGTTAGTATGTTAGTTAGATTGTATACATGTTAGTTAACATCGATTATGCATGAATTCTATGTTTTTAGTGGATTGATCATGAACCTTGTGTATGAAACAAACCCTAGTTTGAAAATGCTATGATTATGCATGATGGATGATTGTTTGATGAATGTATGATGATTAGTAGGTTGTATGAATGTTAGGATACATTGATTTTGCAAGAAATTGGTGAATTGAAGTTGGTCTTCATAGGTTACTAATAATAGTAACTTTATTTTGCATGTAATGATGATCTAGTGATGGATTGATGTTATGGATGTTTCATGATGATGATTAGATGCTAGATTCTTGTTATGAATGCTAGAAATCTTTGAATGGATGTTATTGATTCATAGCTTGCCAAAAGTAGAAACTTTTGTTTATGAAGATGGTTAGATTATGGTGATTAGGTAATGTTGATCATGTCTAGATATTGTTATGAGCTTGAGATGGTATATAATGATGACTTCATGAATACATTGGATGGTTGATAGATGTTGGGATGTACTTTCCCAAAAGGGAAGCTTTATTTGCATAACATCTGAAAAATGATAGCTTGAACATGTTTGGGATGTTAGGAGCATGTTAGTATGATCATGGATGAATTCTAAGGTGATGAAACATGTTGAATTAGTTGTATGGAATGTTTTGGATAATCATGGGTGATGTTTGGACTTTGATGATCATGTATGATGTTGGTGTTGATTTGTAGTTAGGACATCACGTTTGGGACTGGAAATTGATTGTTGTGATGTTTGTTGAATGCAATGCATATGGTTAATGAATATCGTTATGATCATCATACACGCGTGCGAATTTGAGGCCCCTACTTAGTAGGATTGGCAGGGTTTAGGATGTGAAGTCATGAGTGGCTTCACATGGCATGTAGTGAGTGGTTTGATCTTTGTGTGACATGTTAGTTGTGTTATAACTAGTGAATATGTTAATGTTCTAGATTCGCATGACTTGTATGATACTTGGTTGTATGATGATCTAAGTGTTACACCTGGATGATATAGCATACATATGATCTATTTGAATGTTAACAATGCATGACATATGTGTATGATTACTTGAATGGTTTACAAAACATAACGTCACCAACGGGTCAAACGGGTCAACTAGGTCAAACATGTCTGTTTTGTTTGAAATATTGAGTCCTTGGTTGTAGTGTATTTAGGGTTTCACATGTTCTTTGATTACACGTACTCATGCACTTATATGATCTAGGTAACCTCTGAAGGTTGTCTGTCTATTCTGTTTGACAAGTCAAACTCTGTGTATCTAAACGCATATCAGGTGAGTTCATGCTCCACTTTTTATTTACTCTCTTTGGGGGAGATAGCATACTGGTAAATCACAAACGCTTTATGTATTCAAGTTGTGTACAATATTATATAGTGTTGATATCATGGAAAAGTCCTCACACTTTCGAATTGTTAATATTGATTAGCGGGGAAATTGGGTAGTACTACTGGGTCTGACGAGCCCCACCTGTGTGACTCGAGGTCACCGGGTGCAAGTTGTCCTAATGAACATTGTCACAACCTGTTAAGTCGTGGCAGGAGGCAACAACGTAACACAGTCAGCTTCAATTGCGAAATCACTATGAAATATTTTATTGTTAATGGACTAGCTATCTGTTACAATACGCTACTTGTACATCTCTATTGTTAAACTGTTTATATTTGAATATCTTGAACTCACCAACCATTGTGTTGACATTTTTAGTATGCTATTCTCAGGTCATTAGCTTGCTTGCCATAGGAGCACTGCATGGTCCACTGCATTCTATGACACGGTCTTCAAGACAATTTTATCATTTTAATAGTTATTGATTTCTCTTTTGGGATTGGCACGTGTTTTGCCACAAATATACTTTTATTACTTTGGGTTGTTTTCAAAACGCTTCCGCACTCTTTAATTTGTTTACTTTTGATTGATTTCATTTAAATTATGGCATATAGAGTCGTTCTGAGTAACTATTGACTGTGATCCTGGTTTGTTCACACGCCTGCCATTGGTGGAGTTTTCTTATAACAACAGTTATCATACTAGCATACAGGCAGCACCTTTCGAGGCGCTGTATGGGAGAAAATGTAGATCACCAGTTTGCTGGGCAGAAATTGGTGATAGTCAGATAACAGGTCCCGAGTTAATTCATGAGACGACTGAGAAGATTATACAGATACGGAACCGTATGGCTGCAGCGCGAGACAGACAAAAGAGTTATGCTGACAAGAGACGGAAACCTTTAGAGTTTCAGGTTGGTGACAAGGTTTTGTTGAAAGTCTCACCATGGAAAGGCGTAGTTCGGTTTGGCAAACGAGGGAAACTAAATCCGAGGTACGTTGGACCGTTTGAGATAGTGGAAAGAATAGGTCCAGTAGCCTATCGATTAGCCCTACCTGATTCGCTAAGTGGAATCCATGATGTATTTCACGTGTCAAACCTGAAGAAGTGCATAACTGATGAAACAATGGTCGTACCACTAGAAGAAATTCAAGTGGATGAACAATTGCATTTTATCGAAGAACCAGTTGAGGTGATGGACCGTGAGGTGAAAACACTTAAGCAAAGCAAGATACCTATTGTTAAAATCCATTGGAATTCGCGACGTGGACCGGAATTCACATGGAAACGGGAAGATCAAATGAAGCTTAAGTACCCTCAACTATTCGAAGGGACGATGCCAGCAGATGAAGGTATTGATTTAAATTTCGGGACGAAATTTCTTTCAACATGGGGATGATGTGACAACTCATCCAAAACTCACTCGATTTCGATTTCTGTGTGCCAATGCAGTAGACCAGTGACGGAACACTCTCACCATGTAACGCAATTTTCGGGACGAAAATTCTTTCAACATGGGGATAATGTGACATCCGGTAAATTTCCGTTATCAAACTCCGTTAGTTCCGTTAAGTCTTGTATACACGTGTCGTGAGCACACACTAGTTGTCGTTTAACGTTGGTGACCTAATAATAATGGATAATGTTAGTTTGATGTGAATCTAATTGATTATGTGAGTATTGGGTTATGTTTATGTGTTTACACATTAATTTAAAAGGTGAATTAGAAAATTAATCGCGTAACGCGGAAACATGCCTATTTGTTCGTATGTCTTGTGTTTTTATAAAGATATGATATATAATGATTTTCATAAGTTTATATCCTTATATTATGAAGTTAAAAACACTTTACAAAGAGTTTAAAGCTTAGTTTTTATAAAATACAAATTAAAAGGGTTAAAAGTGTAAATATGTAAATTAAAATTAAACAAAACACCCAAACCCTAATCCCCACCCCCCATTCGGCCGCAACTCCCTTTCCAAACCCCCTCCCTCTGCGAATTCGATCAAGAACAAGTTAGAAAGCACCAATTTGATTCGATTTCAAGGATTACAACACATAGGAAACATCAATTTCAAGCAATTACACGTTTAAGGGTAGATTTTTCATGTTTTTGTGAGTTGTTGTTTAGGGCCGAACCCTAATTCGTGAATTGGCCTTCATGGAGTCGAAATTGATGTTGGTTGATGATGTTAGTATGTTAGTTAGATTGAATACATGTTAGTTAACGTCGATTATGCATGAATTCTATGTTTTTAGTGGATTGATAATGAACCTTGTGTATGAAACAAACCCTAGTTCGAAAATGCCATGATTATGCATGATGGATGATTGTTTGATGAATGTTTGATGATTAATAGGTTGTATGAATCCTAGAATACATTGATTATGCAAGAAAGTTGGGATTTTGATGCATTGTTTATAGGTTACTAAGAATAGTAACTTTATTTTGCATGTAATGTTGAATTATGGATGGTATGACGTTATGGATGTATTCATGATGATGATTAGATGCTAGATTGTTGTTATGAATGCTAGAAATCTTTAATTTGATGTTGTTGTTCATAGCTTGCCAAAAGTAGAAACTTTTGTTCATGAGGATTGTTAGATTATAGTGATTAGGTGTTGTTGATCATGCTTAGATGATGATATGAGTTTGAATTGGTATAATATTGATGAATTTATGAATACATTGGATGGTTGATAGATGTTGGGATGTAGTTTCCCAAAAGGGAAACTTTATTTACATAAAGTCTGAAAAATGATAGTTTGAACATGCTTGGGATTTTAGGAGCATGTTAATATGATCATGGATGAATTCTAAGGTGATGAAACATGTTAAATTAGTGTATGGGATGTTTTGGATAATCATGGGTGATGTTGGACTTTGATGATCATGTTTGATGCTGATGTTAAATTAGTAGTTAGGACATCATGTTTGGGACTGGAAATTAACTGTTGTGATATTTGTTGAATGTAATGAATATGGTTATGATCATCATACACGCGTGCGAATCTGAGGCCCCTACTTAGTAGGATTGGCAGGGTTTAGGATGTGAAGTCGTGAGTGGCTTCACATGGCATGTAGTGAGTGGTTTGATCTTTGTGTGACATGTTAGTTATGTTATAACTAGTGAATATGTTAATTTTCTAGATTCGTATGACTTGTATGGTACTTGGTTGTATGATGATCTAAGTGTTACACCTGGATGATATAGCATACATATGATCTATTTGAATGTTAACAATGCATGACATATGTGTATGATTACTTGAATGGTTTACAACACATAAAGTCACCAACGGGTCAAACGGGTCAACTAGGTCAAACATGTCTGTTTTGTTTGAAATCTTGAGTACTTGGTTGTAATGTACTTAGGGTTTCACATGTTCTTTGATTACACGTACTCATGCACTTATATGATCTAGGTAACCTCCGAAGGTTGTCTGTCTATTATGTTTGACAAGTCAAACTCTGTGTATCTAAACGCATATCAGGTGAGTTCATGCCCCACTTTTTATTTACTCTCTTTGGGGGAGATAGCATACTGGTAAATCACGAACGCTTTATGTATTCAAGTTGTGTACAATATCATATAGTGTTGATATCATGGAAAAGTCCTCACACTTTCGAATTGTTAATATTGATTAGCGGGGAAATTTGGGTAGTACTACTGGGTCTGACGAGCCCCACCTGTGTGACCCGAGGTCAACCGGGTGCAAGTTGTCCTAATGAACATTGTCACAACCTGTTAAGTCGTGGCAGGAGGCAACAACGTAACACAGTCAGCTTCAATTGCGAAATCACTATGAAATAATATTTATTGTTAATGGACTAGCTATCTGTTACAATACGCTACTTGTACATCTCTATTGTTAAACTGTTTATATTTGAATATCTCTTGAACTCACCAACCATTGTGTTGACATTTTTAGTATGCTATTCTCAGGTCATTAGCTTGCTTGCCATAGGAGCACTGCATGGTCCACTGCATTCTATGACACGGTCTTCAAGACAATTTTATCATTTTAATAGTTATTGATTTCTCTTTTGGGATTGGCACGTGTTTTGCCACAAATATACTTTTATTACTTTGGGTTGTTTTCAAAATGCTTCCGCACTCTTTAATTTATTTACTTTTGATTGATTTCATTTAAATTATGGCATATAGAGTCTTTCTGAGTAACTATTGACTGTGATCCTGGTTTGTTCACACGCGTCGCGGTAAAACTCCGCAAGTGGATTTTGAGGGTGTGACAGCCCCTGATAGACGTTTGATTACAGATGAGATGTTTCACTTCATGGAATCTTACAAGTCTTTTGATATAATTCATGCCAATTTGAATTCTTCCAGTGAAATATGAGACGCTTTGAAATTTGGCATATGAAACGTTAGAAAACGATGACTATTTGAGATAGATAGAAGCCAATTTGTCGACCCGTTTAACCCACATGAGTCAATATGAATTAGTTAATCGGTATATAATGCACCATTTGTCATCATGGCAGCTAAGATAAGAGGCACTTAGTGAATGAAAAGTTATACAGGAGATCCATAGGATCATGAATGTTAGGTCTTGTCATATGTGAAGGTAAGACACTTGGGTACATACCAAGTTACGTCTTTTCCTTTATGCCAAACCCATGACTACAAGTTACGAAGGTTTATGAACCTCCACGTCACAATGTAAGTAATAACGAGTCTCGTTAGTCAAAACCAAGATAGAGTTTTAAAGATTTCCAAGGTTAAGGGTTCAAAAGTGATCCAAGAAGTAACGCAAACAATAAGACATGCATTTGTAACCATGTTTTGCAAGGTAACAAATTTCCAAATATAGATTGCATACGTAATTCATCAAACCCATAAGTACAGTCGAGAACATTCGTATGACTAGAAAGACATAACCACAAGTTGATAATGTCTTTATTTAGTAGAAAGATTGTTTAAGAAGACTACCATCACACAAGCATGTGTTGATGATATCTCAAAATGAAAGTTGATAATAGAGAATAAATGGTTCGATATAGCTAGATCAAATCAAAACATAAGGATAAAGGGAAAGAAATCATTTTAAGAATTTAAATGCTCCAAGCTTGGAATCAAAATCAACCTAGAGTGATCGGGTCTCTTTTCAAGTTCAGAGATCATGCTTTGGCTTGATAGGTCGAAACACTAACATTGTTTCACCCTGTAAGTTAGTACATGTTTCTTGTCACTTGATTACAAACTTGGTAAGTTGAAGATCAAGAAATGAGAATAGTCATCAAGGTGTGGTTTTCACTCCTAACTTGATGGTGTCTTCTCAAGGTATGACCTCTAACTTACCAATCAAAAAGCTCGATCCCAACTCATTGTTGAGGATCCACAGAAATAAAACGAGGTAACTCACCATTAAGGTAAGGGGCATCACTCCTATCTTAACGGTGAAGTTTTACAAAAACAAAATATAACAAGATGAACTTCTTCATCAAAATCCAGATTCACTCCTACTTTGATGAAGTCGTCTCATTTGAACAAATACAATTCATAAAGATGATATTATCATCAAGGTATGAAATTCACACCTATCTTGATGATTGAATTTCATAATAGCAAGAAAACAATCGAAGATTGACATTTGTCACCAGAATACGGGTTTCAATCCTATTTTGGTGAGATCATGTCATTTGTGAAATGCCACTCCAAAGAAAATAATTGAAGTCAATCCTCAAGATAAGGTAATCACCCCAATCCAGAGGATGAAATTTCATAAAACACGCGATTGGAAACCATTTATCGAAACGAATAAAGAATCATCAAAGTAAGGGAATCACCCCTGTTTTGATGAGTTAGAATTATTTAGGAGATACAAATGTTCTTAGTTATAGGTTGACTTACAAACTCTTGCATCTCCCATGGTGCAAACGGTATGAAGTTTGACATAACAGCGAAAGGAAAAAGAATATCAATTAGAAATTCAAGAAATTTCAAGTTACATCAATGTAACAAAAGAGAAAATCATGCTTACGAGCTTAGGATCAAAGTTCGAGATAACAGAATTTGTTGTGGTGTTCAGATCTTGGATGGTTTCAATCGGGAAGATGAAATCAAGGGCAGGAATTATTCAACACCACAACGAGATGTGAACATTCGATTCACAATCGAAAGGAATACATGGACTTCTCAGGATATGAGGTCAACCATAGCCTTATTGAATACACGCGTACTTATAAGTGATCACTCATCTCAAGGGTTTCGAGTCAAGTAAATGGATTCAATGATCGAGTCAAATCACCATTTACACTTTGCCTAGACAAAGTATCCCGAGATGTAGGAATTCCACCTACAGCATTTCATGTTCTTAGTTATGGGACACATCCTTAAGAAGACTTGAGAACCATAAGTAACGGTTTAAATTTTCTAAAAACCATTCGGTTTAGATTCCCAATATCTTTGGATATATTAAGAGTCATGCACATGTTGGTCAAGGTATAGAAATAGATACATGAAACGCCCAACGTGTAGCGATGTTTAAATGTAGGAGTTGAAATGTAGAATGGGTTCAATATTAACAGGAACATTATATATGTTAAAAATGAGAAGATATTGAAACTTTGGTGATAAACCAGTTCAAGAAAATCAAGGATTTTTAAGATACAAGGAGGATGGTTCCATTTGGTAATGCATTACCATTTGGAATCGTTGACATGTCAAGGTAAATTGACCCATTTGCCTTAGAGATTTGTGTTTATTGACCATAGTTTATCACTCATCCCAGAAATCCCCAGGTAAGCATAACTGGTCTCGCAATGAGATTTATACGATATGCTTGCCTTAACCCGAAGGCCTTTTGCCAGGAAATCTAGAATACAGGTGTCTATGTGTCACACAAATTTCTTTTGTTCATGGAATCAAAACCTTGATGGGATTTTCATAGATTAGACATAGAGTCTAAGGAATTGAACCCAGATGATAAGTGTAGATTCCACATGTCGTTAAGAATAGGTTTAGGAAGTTCATTTGTCGGGGAGAATCAAAGAGTTAAAGTTAAGTTTAGGGAGACAAGTAACTAAGTTTAAACAATTACAAGGCAAACCTATGCTAAGGCATCAAGAACTACTGAAGATGTCAAAACAGCTGACATCTCCTTACAAAAATGCTAAGTGTTATCAGTTGTTATAACTACTGAAAAACATAAAACTACTGAAACTACGACTGAAGAACAAGCTCTTCAGTCGTTTTACAAAACTACTGAAAGTAAAAATATAAAACTACTGATATCACAACTACTGAAGAAGTACTCTTCAGCAATTGTGACAAACTACTGAAACTTCGGTACTTGATCTTCAGACTTGAACTTCAGACGTTTCATCAGCTGATGACTTCAGTAGATATCATCAGCTGATGTCTTCAGTCTTTGTCTTCAGTCTTTGTCTTCAGACTTTGTACATCAGTTGTTGATCTTCAGCACTTGTAAACTCTTCAACTGTTGTACTTCAGTACTTTGAACTTCAGCTTCAGCACTTGTGTTCTTCAGCTGTTGTACTTCAGCACTTTAGTTCTTCAGCTGTTGAAGTCTTCAGCACTTGAGTTCTTCAGCTGTTGAAGTCTTCAGCACTTGTCAAACTGCTGATGAAGCTTTCAGCAGCTGTTGTGATACCATGTGGGACTTAGAGGTTTTCTGATCTTGGCTCATTGGTTCTTTTGGTCCAACAAACTCCCCCTGAACCAATGCAGCCAAAACCTCTAATTTATTTATTATCCCACTTATTGTTGGCAAAAGGTTGGTCTTTTTCCTTCTATTATGTAGCATGCAAACAATATATATGATTCCAAGAATATAAGTATTATTCTATGAGGTTCATGCATGAGCTATAGTCTAGGTCACCATTTCTAATAACCTAAATCCCTATAGTTATGGGCTCTGATACCAATCTGTCACACCCCAACCTTGACGGCGGAAACGTCGAGATGTGAGAGTTACGATTGTTCACAGCCACATAACGCTATTTATTAAATCCAAATATATTAATCATAAGATTCAATTGTAACATTACAAGCAAACATTTCAACAAAGACTACATCATGTACCAATGCTACAAATAACATGATCATCCATTTTATCTCTAGGTCCAATCCTAGATGTGATAAGCTTCAAAGAGTAGAACACATACTTGAGGTATTCCTGAAACATGTTAAAAATAAGAGTTCAACATAAAAATGTTGGTGAGCATTCCATAGTTTTTAATACATAGATTATATAAAAGATGGCAATTCAAGTCATAAGTTAGTGAATAAAGTGATTAGGGATGTTATGAACAATGCGACAATCAAACCTCGACAAAGTTTTACACGTCTCAAACGTTTACAAGATTATACGATCAGCTAAGTGTACTTGGATCAACCAAAGCAGGCTTGTCTGGCCCATAGATCTATGACTTCGCTGGGCTAGCAATAGTTAATGATTGTACATATAACGCCATAACATGGTAACCACAAAAGTTTAACTAACCACAACTTTGCATAATGAATTTCCATAAAGATTACAAGTCTCAAATAAGTTTACAAGTGCAATGATAATAAGTTAACATGTTTCACCCCAAAATGTGAAAATAAGAAAAAGGGGTATGGAAATACTCACATTGATATAAGCATTACAAGATGATAAATAAAGATTAAAGGATGATCCAAAGTAATCCCAAGTATCCATTACAAGGCACCTAAATATGTATTACAAGATGAAGATTAATAATATGATTAACGTTCAAATAATGATTAGGGTTTCAATAGTTTTAAAGGGTTTTTGATAAGTAACAATTTACAAAGTAATTATTTACATTTTTAATTCATTAGAAGAATTATATATGTAAATATTTTAGAAATGAATTTAAATATAACAAAGTTGAAGTTCAATATGTAATTAATTCTTTATAGTTTTCTAAGAATAATATATCATTAACACAATTATAAAAGTAAACCTTTAAAAAATACTATTGTGCCCATTAGTATTTTAAATGATTTTTAAATTATTGTATCAAGTCCATATTCATGTAAATAATCATTCAATTATTTTAAAAGAAGCCATTTAAATATATAAAAGTTAAATGATCATAGAAAAATAATTAAGTTTTTTTAAAGAAAAGCATTTGGATCAATGTTTTATTATTTATTAAAATAAACTAAAACAAAAAAAAAGAATCCAATTGTATGTTTGAACATGTAATGTTTTGATAAGATAAACAATATTTAAATTCTATTTAACAAGATATTTAACTAACTATATTCTTTGTTTTAACAAAATAAAATAACATGTTAGGTTATTATAAAAGAATAAATTTTCAGAAAATAATTGGTTAGCCTTTAAAATAACTTATAAGATAGATTTTTTAGATTTTTTAGAAATTTTTATATAATTTTGTATAGGCTGAAAAAGCCCTTAAAAAAATATGAGGATACCCGGGTTCGAACCCGGGACCTCAAGGTTGGGAGATGGACATGGAACCGGTGAACCAAGGCATAAAACCGCGGTTATCATCGGTTTGTATTGAATTTAAACACAATCCCAAGGATTTCCCCCCAATCAAGAACCCTAGATCGGTATAAACCAAAATTGAACATCAGATTGATGTTGTTAATAAAATTAATATTAGGGCTTTTGATTAGCGAATGAAATCGAGTAAGAAGATGTGTTTGATTTACCCGAAAGTTGTAAAGCACCACTGATTCGACTCTAAGAATAAACCGCGACTGCTATGAAGCTCGATTGTTGTTCAAACGACGACTATAGTTCAATTCGCTGCACAAATAGTGTCTAATGGACTCCAAGACGAAAAGCCCTCTATAAATTTCGAGTTTAGAACCGTTGAAGATGGTTTTCGAATTGTGGTAGGTCGCGAACGGGAGAGGACACTCGAATTCTATGTTTTTGTTTGTTTCAGGTGCAATTGGGAGTGGTAGTCGATTAGTGATAGATATTAGATGGTTCATGATAAATTAATTCGATTATTATAGAGATTTAATGCTCGAACGGTTATGGGTTTATGATGCTACGGTTACTCACTCGATTGGGTATCATTCGACGTTTAAACCCCAATTATTAACCGCATTAAGGTTCGAATTAAGTTCACGTACGATTAGAAATTCTTTTTGGGTCAAAATCGCGGCTAAAATGGCCGTTTTGGCCTCGCCGGAGTTCGGCCGGAGGCGCCGGCCTCCTTTCGCCGGAAACACGGGGAAACAGGGGAAAAGGGTTGGGTTTTTAAAGACTTTACACAAATGGTCCCTGTGTTTTCAACAATTAACAACAGGAACTTAAAGTTTTGTTTTTAGTTTTAGCTAATTTACACTTTAAACTCTGAAGTTTTAAAATGTTATTATTTTATGCTAAAGCTAGTTAAATACAAGTTTTAAAATAATAACACTTATATTATTTCTATTTTTTTACAAGATTACTTTTAATATTATTATTATTAATCTTATTATTATGATTATTATTGTTATTAATATTATTATCATTAATATTATTATTATCAGTGTCATTATTATAATAATAATAGTTATTATTTTATTTAAGCTTATTAACACCTTAAATTTTATAATAATAAGCAAACATTATAACACTTATAATGTTATTATTATTATATTAATTTTTAATCACCAAATTAATTATTAAGTATAACAAATCCCAAAGTTTCAAAATGGCATAAAAGGCCCTTTTAAGATTTAACAAAGTTAACTTCTAAGTTAACAAAATTAAGAGATGTCACAATAGATTTAAATTTTTCTAGGTTATTAGAACACAATGATAGCTTAGTAAATGACTTACAACTGTGCACAGAAGCCAATCAGATTTTAAAACAAAATGAGCACAATTATAAAGAGACAATAGAACTTTTAAATAAACAACCAAGGGAAACCGAGGTTGTTGCTTTTAACCAAGAAAATGATATAAAGTTCTATTTAAACTCCTTGGATGAAACTAAGAAAGAAAAAGCAGTTTTGGAAGTTCAAGTCAACTCATTAAAACAAAAACTGCACAGTTGGACTAGCTCTTCTCACATCGTCCAGCACTTAGTGAAAGAACGGAAAAACGGGGAAGGTTTGGGTTATAAAGTGGTTCCACCACCACATGAGATCATGTTAAATGCTAAATATAGACCAGTAAATAAAAATCCAATTAAGGATCATGTGGTGTCCACTCTTCTAGTTAGTGATCCTGACTCCATGGGTAAACCGGTAGAGTCAGTCACTAAACAGATGGAGGCTACTTTGAAGTCTAAAGGCAAGATGCCTAGTGTGAATTTGGATGAACAATTTGAAAAGATTAATGTAAAGTCAGGTTCAGACATGTCTATTTCTAAACCCAAAAGGACCAAACCAGTTAACCAACGATGTGCTCCATGTCACAGTCCAAATAAACAAAAGGCTAAAGATGTTAAAAATGTTCAAACAAGGAATTTTGTTAAAGAAGCTAAAACATCTAAACAAGAAGTGTCCAAACCCAAACAGACTAAAGTCACACCTGTGTCACACACTTCCCCACAGGAATAGTTCCACTAACATGTAGAAAGTAGATCATGCTACAATTATGGAAAGAATGGACACATAGCTTCTAATTGTCCTTATTATCGAACCCCAAGAAAGAAAATGACCTTTATGATACTAAACAAACTTCTTCGAAAGGGAGTTCTATTACTCCACCAAAAAGAAGTAATGAATCTAGAGTTCAAACTGTAAGCCAGTCATTTGTTTATCACAGACAGGCTTTACACAAAATTGGCTTATGGAAGGAAAAGTCAAGTCAAGTGTCTGATAATGAGAACAAGAAGTAGAATGATCTGCCCCCACCCTCAAATGGTCAGTAGGTTGAGTTCATGATGTGTGATTCCTCTAGGTCACCCAAGCCAGTTAAGGCTTGGGTCCCTAACCTAAACTAATCATTTCCTTTGAATGTGCAGGGTGTCCACTATAGTGCTACTACAAATACCTGGATTGTTGACAGCGGGGCATCAATGCACATGACTGGGAACCTGTCTCTCCTGTCTAATGTCAAACAAATTAAAGGGGGACACATTTCATTTGCTGGAAATAAAGGAGGATATATCACTGCACAAGGCGAAGTGAGAAACTAGAAAGTTAAGTTTGATAAGGTAAACTATGTACAACAACTTCAAAATAACTTACTTTCTGTCTCCCAAATATGTGACAAAGAATTCAAGGTTGTATTTGACAACAAGAAGTGCTATGTTTTGAAAAAGGACTATGTTATCCCAGAGGAACAAGTCTTAATGTCAGCTTCAAGATATAATGATTTATATGTCTTGGACCTATCAAAGGCTCCATAACTGATCATAAAGTACAAGGCTTCTTGTCAAAGGCAACAGAGAAAGACTCCATCTCCTGGCATAGGAGAATGGGACACATTAATCCACAGAAGATGAATCACTTGATCCAGAATGATCTAGTGCGTGGAGTAAATGTTAAGAACTTCCGATTACGGATATTTGTGTCACATGTAAGAAAGGGAAACAAACAAAGAAGTCTCATAAGGCAAAGAAAGTTCACTCAATTGACCTACCTCTTGAGCTTCTTCACATGGATCTGTTTGGCCAGTTAATACAAAGAGCATTGCCGGCGATTTGTACTACTATGTAGTTACGGATGATTACTCAAGATTTTCTTGGGTGATGTTTCTAAAATCCAAATCAAAGACATTTGAATCATTCAAAGAGCTAGTAACTACATTGGAGTCACTCTACAAGCTGAAGGTAAGGCAAGTTTGCTTAGACAATGGTACCGAGTTCAAGAACCAGTGGATGGAGGCATTCTGCAAAGAAAAAGGAATTGTGCATCAGTTCACATCTACCTACACTCCTCAAATGAACAGAGTTACTGAGAGAAAGAATCAAAGCTTGATAGAGACAGCCCCAACAATGCTAGCAGACTTGAAACTGCCTATCCAATTTTGGAACGAGGCAGTAGCTAACGCATGTTACACCCTCAATCGAGTCTTGGTGGTCAAAAATCATGGTAAAATGTGTTACAAGTTGCTCCAGCGACGTAAACCGAATCTAGAGTACCTTGAACCATTTGGCGTACCATGTACGCTGCCGAAGAAAACTCAGTCAGGGAAGTTCAGCGAGAAGGCCGAAGAAGGGATTTTCCTAGGATACAACATACCGAATAAGAGAGTTTATAACAACTCAACGGGTCAAGTAGAAGTGTGATGCAACGTTGATGTATACACCACCCCCTTGCTGAAAAAGGACCCTCATTGTTTTTCGATTATGATGGATTCTTTAAGTCCTTCAATATCCCTCTCTCCCCTCCTGAGGATGAGTTATCGACTAGACACCAAAGGGCATATTTCTACATCAGACCAAGTATGTAGGCGATATTCTCTGTCGGTTCAATATGGAGAATGCTACGGCAGCTGGGACTCCACTAGCTTCAAATCATGATATGGCACCTGACGAAAATGGTGATCTGGTGGATGCCATAATGTATCGAGGAATGATCAGATCCCTCATGTACCTCACTACCTCACGACCTGATATCATGTACGCGACGTGTCTCTACTCTAGATATTAGGCGATACCGAATGTCAACCATCTCATAGGAGTTAAAAGGACATTTCTTTATCTGAAGGGTAATCTAACACTCGGGTTGTGGTATCCTCATGATGATGACTTTGAGCTTACAGGGTATATCGATTTGGATTATGACAGCTGCAAAAAGAATTATAAGTCCACATCAGCAGGGTGTCAATTCTTTGGTAAACGGTTAGTCACCTAGCAGTTAAGAAGCAGACCTCCGTTGCTCTGTCAACATGTGAAGCTGAATACGTTGCTGCTACAAGTTGTTGTTCACAAATCATCTGGATTCAACAGCAAATGCGTGACTACGGTTTGAAGTTCTCTAACACTCCTATATTTGTTGATAAGTCTGTTGCTATCGCCATAACTAAAAATCCGATCCAACATCCTAAAACTAAACACATCGGATTAAATATCACTTTACACATGACTATTTTGAAAATAATTTAATCAATGTTGTTAAAATTAATACGGACTTTCAACGCGCTGACCTCTACACAAAAGCATTTGATAAACCGAGATTTTTATATCTGTTAGAGGTCAGCGGCGTGAAAAAGAAATGTGAAGTGATTCCAGAAGACGACAGTACATAGTCCAACGAGTATAGTTAATTTTTTATTTATTTTGTCTTTTGGTTTATTTTCTTCTATTTTGTCTTAATTCTTCGTCTATTAAAATTCAAAAACGAAAAAAACATTTTAGGTTTTAGAAATTTAGGGGGAGAATATGTTAGTTTAGTATTAAATTAGTTGTGTTATTTAATTGCAAAAAAAACAACGGAGAAGGACAGCGTAGAAAAGGATAGTAATCAAATCGGTGATACTGATTCAACGTTTATGGAAAATGATAGTACACAGGGAACAAATAGTTTGGGCATTTAAAAGATTTTGAACGATTAAGATGCAAATTCAAAGTATGAGTCTGAAAAGTCTAAGCAAAATAAATGGAAAGATGATACTTAAACTAGTATGCTAATGTGGTAACATAAAGAAAGTAGACCTAAAGGTTGTTAGCTCATTATATGATGTGTTGGTAGATTCAACACAATAGATAAGTAAACCTCATTGGTGATTTTAAGCACAAACTAAGTTGTTCAACCTGCTGTGGGTTCCCATCTTATCCTTGGTTAACACAATCAACGAAGTTCCAATAAGGGGTGACGAGCAAAATAAACGCCACAAATGTGTGCGGACGACCATAAAAATGAGCAAAGCACATGGAAAAATGCAAAATGCAATCAAGCTGATAACTTATGTTGTTAGTGTGTTATGTGCAAAAAGAAAATATATGCTCTAAAAAGAAGATAGGTTGTTTGCCTCTCTACTGTGCGGTGGCATTGACATGAGGATAAGCATAACCTAAATATTTTAGAATTCATTGTGGTTTGTGCCTTTCTGCTATGCGATGGCACTGACCTGAGGCTTGGCATCTCTTTGAAAGCTCTTAGAATAGTCTCTTCTTGAGAATACTCGTAGACCACTCAAAAATCTCCTGAGGAACGTTGATTACCATATAAGCGCGGGATCCACAAATGCTTGTTGAAATAATTAAACCTTAACTCATCACCAATGTGTGTCAAACGTCTATGTATAGATTTAAGAGGACAAGTATACTGACAATCATCGTGAGCTGTAGTTCTTGAAAGTGAAAATCAATTGTGTGCACCTTGTAGATCTAGTATGATTTCCTAAACTTGCTATTGAGTCTCGGATCAAAAAAGAATCTAGCATCAAAATAGTTTATTAAAAATGTTCCAAATGATTCTGATATACCTGTATGATTCCATAATGAATTGTACAGGAAATGATATTACAGACTTGCAGTTGTGCTGTGCTGGAAGTAAAATCGGTTAGAAGTACTCTAATAGGTTTAATTCCATCTCCGACCCAAAATACAAAATTATGTCTTAATTTCATTTTAAATTTCTAGTTGTTTTGTTTAACTTTTAGTTTTATTAGGAAAAAGTCGGACTATACATCTGGACTCAATATATGAATCACTCACTCAAAAGGGTCACGTCTGAGGTGACCAAAACGTTCAAAACTAAAATGAGTCACGTCTGAGGTGACAAATTTGTTTTAAGTAAAAGGATCACGTCTGAGGTGATCAACAGGTTTCTCAAATTCAAAAGGATCACGTCTGAGGTGATCAACTATATTTCAAATTAAAAAAAAGGTCATGTCTGAGATGATCATTGGTCTTAACATGTTATCAATTGTTAACAGATTAAGTGTTTGAAAGTGCACAAGGTCAAATTAACAAGTCAGAGTCATTCGCACCACTGAACCATAAGTATGGACCACTCGCACGAATGGAGCATGAGAATGAACCATTCGCATGATTGGATCATGAGTATGAGCCAATCGCACAAATGGAGGTGACCGACTAAGCCAGTCGCATGATTGAGACCTAGTCGCCCCAATGAAGCGTGCGAATAGGTCCAGTCACCTGATTGAAGATAAAATCAATATAAATATGGCTAAATTCGATAGCATATCCTCATCACCCTTCAATCATCTCCAAATCGCCCGCAAGCACATATACTCTGCCAAAATTTGATTTAGTCGATTTCTCACTGCTACTGTGTTACTGACTTATACTCTCATCAACTGCTGGTAATTTGTGATTGAAATCGCACAAAATGCGAGGTGATATCAAACCCTAACAAGCCCAAATTGATTAAAATCAAGAAATAAGTAACAACCATCAAATAGACCACATAAACGTGCATAATGGTTAAAATGAAAGACATACTGTGACAATTAGGGTTCCTGCAAGTCTAAAGAGTCTAGACACAACGTTTAACATCATGTTTTGACCTAGATTCGGGGTTAGAGTGTCGAACAGAGAGTTATGCAACTAGACACTTCGAATGAACTTCAATCGCACGATTGAACTGCGCGAATGACTCAATCGGCCGAATGAACTAGGCGTATGAGGACAATCGTCGGATTGAACTCAGCCGCATTATCAGTCGCCCGATTGAACTCAGCCGCGGGATCAATCGCCCGACAAAACTCAGTCGCATGCTCACTCAACCGACTGAACTCAGTCGTATGGTTCAATCGTACGATTGAAGCAGACTGATTTCAAAACATATTAAGTTTCAAGTGCTCATATTATGGATAAATCTAATGTTTATATGTCTTGTGTTACAGAACATGGCAGAGAGGTGGACGATCAACACCAATCACAACATTTGTGCTCACCTTGATCCTACATCTTAGAACACTGCTGAGTTCTCAAGGATTATTGCTTTTCTGTGCCGATCACGGATCTTCAAGGCTATCTCGACTCCCTACACACCTTACAGATCCATCCAGCAGGCATTCTGGGAAAGTGCCAGGGTTGACAGATCAGCTGAGCCTCATTGTATATGGAGCTCAATCTTTGGTCATGAGATAGTGATCACTGAGGATGACTGGAGATGAGTCTTAGGTCTGGTGAGGACAAAACCACCCAACTAAGTTACATCCAATGACTGTGTGGGGATGCTTTATGAGGATCAAGTACGCTGATGACATAAATGTTGGGGTATTGAACAAGAGCAACATGTGCCCTCAATTTAAGTATTTGGCACATGTGATCCTGAAGTCATAGCCTCCAGGTCTGGAGGATTTGACGACCTCTCTGACCAAATCCAGAATGCATACGTTGCATTGGTACCGAACCATTCATTCAGTTTCTCCTGCATGATCTTCTCTTATCTGATCAAGAACCTTGAAGCTAAAGGGATGGAAGGATTGTGCATGTATCCACGGTTCTTACAGATGATTATTGAAAAGAAGCTTCTTTTACTACCCAAGGAGAAAAAAGATGCAGTTACTCTTGAGGTGATGGATGATACCACCTTAGGTAGGATAAACGTCTACCGAGGCAAGTAGGTGAAGCCCCTGGTGAGGAGATTGTTTGGGCATCTGGCCCGAGATGATTATGTGGTGCTAACTAGGAGGAAGTGGCGCCATGAAGATAGTGATTTTAATGTTGAGTCTATTGCTCTACCCTCCGATGATTCTAACGATGATGACCACAGTGATGGTCAAGGAGGTGATGGTCCGGGTGGACCCGTGCCGGCTCCAATCCACCCTGATTTTCAGATGGAGGAGGAGGAAGAGGAGTTTAACGAGGAGCCTCTGGTGCGGACGGTGGGGAGCCGGGTCGTAGCCACTGAGAGAGGGATCAGGGCGGTTGGTGGATGCCACGGGGAGTCCGGGGATGCTGTTACTGCTGATATAGATCCATCTTACACCCCGGACCATCCCAACAGCCAAGGGGGAGCCTCTGTTTCTAAGGGCTCCAGGAAGAAGAGAATGGCTCACCCTTATGGCAAAAAGGGTAATAGACTGAGATTTACTTTGACCCCATCCACTACCACTGCCACAGCCACTACCACTGCCACAACCACCTCATCCACCACAGCTACCACCACCATTACTACACCCCCTACCACTACTACTACACTCCCAACCACTATTACTATAGCCACCCGTTCACCATCCACTACTATCCCACCACCCATATTCACCACATCCACCACTACCACCACCAGCCGCCAAGCAGGTCTATCAACCCACACCACCTTCACCACAGGACCCACTCTACCCTTTATTAGGGTAGAGGAACAGCTGGCTACACTAAACCACATGGTGCTGAAGTTGTTAGCTGCTAATGAGGAAAGAGCTTCTCAGCTAAGTCAGGTTGTGGAGCTAAATGCTGCTCAAGCATAGCAGATTGCCTAGCAAGCACAACAAATTATCTAACTTCAGGAGCGCAATGACCAATCAGTGAAGAGGATTGAGGAGTTGGAGGCCTTAAATAGGACGATCATGGTCAAACTAAAAGGATCAAAAGATGAGCCTCTGAAGATTAATAAAGGTTATGATGATGATGATGAGGATGATGATGAGACTGATGAAGAAGATGACAGTGATGATGAAGGGTCTAGGGGAAAGAAGAGAGGAGACGAAGATGAAGAAGGTGATGCAGCTACATCAGCCTATGCTCAGGATCAAGAAAGGAGAACCAAGAGAACACAAGACCAAGGAGCATCATCCTCTACCCCTCCTATTGAGAAGCCTGCAATTCAAGAAAAAAGTAATGACTAGATGTTTATGTATTTGAAAACTTTTGTACTTGAATATTGTATTGCAATTGTGTAATTAATGTTTATATATCTTTATCTACTGTTTAAATGTCTTGATTAATTACTAATGGTTGATGTGTTACATGTTTAAATCAAGCAGATCAAATATCTCAGCAAGATGAATATGATGTTGCTCCCCTACAACAAATCAAGTCTCAACTCACAATGATTCTTGATTTGCAAGGGATTGTCAGAAGGTCGGTGAGCTATACTCCCGAAGAAGGAGAAATCATACACGACCTGACTGATGAGCAACTTGTAGAGATGTTCAGGCTAAACCCAGATGAGATTGTCAAAGATGCACCTACTTTTGATGTGACAAGTGACGACGAGCTAAACGACACAGATGAAATAGAGATTGAAGATGTCACAGCCGAGCATTATCCAGAATACACTAACCGAGAGGGCTATGTGATCCCCAACTTGGGTGACACTCTCGGCAGTGCTACATTCGACAAACTAGATGAGATGGAAAAAGAGATTGAGAAGATTGAGAGCCAAGCCCAAGCCTCAGACGCTAACGTTGATATCAAGAATGGGCGGCTTGTTTTGCTGAGATACAAGCCCAACACATTGCACAAAAGCCAATTAGCCTATACAAGGTCAAGAAACACCTAAAGGTGTCAGGCAAGATGATTGCATGGGCATATTTTGAGGATCTTAACGTGTATGCAGTTAAAAGAGAGAAGGGAATAGAGTACTTCAGATTCCCACATGATCTGAAGATTCTCCCTGGTTTTGAGCTCAACCAGCTGGCACGCCTAAATTTGTTATTTGTTGATCCAAGGAAAATGTCAGGCTGGTTTGAGGCTGCACTAAGGAAAGAATACCACACTAGGTGGGTAAACTTCAGACCTCAACAACCAAAGAGGTACATCCAAAGGTCTGAAGTGGATCCCATTTCTGGGAAGCCTAAAGTCGTGCTGAAGTGGAGTCCTCCAAGCACACTGTCCAAGATTCCCTTAAGGGAAATGCCACAGGACTTCACTCCACACTTCAAATGGTGGTATTATGATTCGAGAACAGGTGAAGCGGTCATAGTCTTACAGAAAGAGAGCAAAATGGAAACTATTCGGGTGTTCGACCCTATGTGGCTAACCAACTTGTCTACCGACGATGTCTATACATTATACAAGTGGCCACTATTCTATGACTCGTAAGATATAGTATAAGCCCTCTAGTTCCAAAACGTTATACGACTCTGTTTTGCATTCGAGATACATGCAGGAGTTACTAGAGAGGAAAAGTACAAGAAATTTGAGGAGCTAATGAAGAATGTTAGACACTAATGTAAACTAGGTCCAAGGGGGACTTTGTTGATACATATGTACCTAGTTTAGGAACTTAATGTAAATGTCTATCATGTCTTACATATATGTAATGAATGGGTATGAATGAAATACAATATGTGATTGATGCTTATAATGTTTAATGTTTCATTGTTTATTGTGTGATAAATTATATTGAACTAACTATATAGGTTTGTGATTGTTGTACATAATTTCTAGTCAATAATGATTGAGAAACGTGTTCAAACTTAATCGTATGAAGTCCTCATGCGAATGGACCATGCTAATGGACCATACGCATGAATACTTCATGCTAATGGACCAGTCGCATGACTGAACCAGGTGACTGGATAAGTCACACGATTAAGACATAAGATTGACTCAGTCGCATGACTGAACCTTTAGTCATGCAGATGGATCAATCGCATGATTCAGTCGCACGACTACACCATGCTAATGTTTCAGTCGTACGATTGGAAAACCCTAACCTATAAATACCACCTAATTCGTGAAAAAAACAATTCGAATACCTACCCACATAATCATACCCTAGCCGTCCAGAGACTCAAGAAAACATGTTCCAAGTTCATAGATCGCAGTTGATCTTGTTTTAATCGTTCTTAACGTTTCTTTAATCGATAGATTGATCTGAACTGCGTTCTCACTGATTGGATCGCCAATCAAATAGGATTCCACACTAATTGATATGGTATACGCGCAGAATTAGATAGTACTCCGTACATACACGGTCCTCTAACGCGGATTATAATTAGTGATAAACACAAAGATTTACAATACAATATTTTAATATAAGATATAAATTTGATATACGTAATTGTTATCACACCCCAGCTAAAGCGGAAACACTGAGGCATGATGAAATTTAATCATAACACAAGGATAAGAGTACTAAAGAAAATTAATTATTAAAATTATATAGTTGGTTACATCCAATTCTAATAACAAATAAACCATACAAGTAAATAGATCTTCATTTTATTCAAGTCTAACTAGGTTCAACTAAAGCTTATCCTTGGATCCTAGTGTGAGCATAGCAACAAACTTACTTTCCGTGACCTGAAAACATGCTAAAATATGTCAACAAGAAAGTTGGTGAGCACATAGATTTAGAAGTATACATATAGTAGATAACAATATACAAATCAATACATAATTTTCCAAATACAAGTAAGTAAATTATTATACATGAGTCCATAACCAACCCTAGTGATCGAATGCCCTCCCGTTTAACCCTTTGACACAAGAGGTCAGACTAATAGTATGCTTGTCTAGTATGTAGTTTCTAAACATCCAACTCCTTTCAAGTAAAAAAGAATATGTTAACTCTAAGGACACCTGGTATTGATTGGCATGCATAAACATGAGTACCGAATAGGCTTGTCAGGTCAATAGATCTTTTACGTACTCCTGTGGCTTCCCCGAAGTTAATGGTTGTGTAGATTTTAGAAAATATAGGGACTTTATAGTAAAAAAAAGTGTCATAGAATATAGCAACATGTATAATAAATATAGTGTTACTAGTATAAGAAAGTTGTCATTAAGTTTTCAAAAGACTAGTTTGACTTTAGAATTTGAATTTCCAGTTTGATATAGAGAGCATGTTTCCACCCCAAAATATAAAAGTAAAGGGGGCTATGAACTCATCTTGTAAAGTAGGTGGGTTGTTCTTGCAACTTGTAGTAACTTGGAGTGAGAATTGCCCTAAGTAAGTTTATTTAGTTAATTTAGTGTACTTGCCGATAGTTGAGGGGTTGTTATTGTAAAAGTTCAAGATGGTTGTCATATAATAGATATGTGTCATCCCAGAGTAGCACATCTAATAAAAGGATTCACAGGAAAGAGTTGGTGGATTTTCATCACTTAAGTACCCCGTCTTTCCTAAGGCAAAACCTTTTGTTTGCCATATAACTACATACCGGGTGAAATGATTCTAGATATATACTAAACCAAGTTAAAGTTGTGTGCAGTATGTTTATAAAGTATAGGGAACACGTGTAAATATAAGTTTAGAAAGGATGAGAATAAACAAGTTGTATAAGATAGGGTTACAATTGAAAAATACGAACAACTTTACTACAAACATGATTCAAGTTGATAGATAATAAAATAATCATTAAAGCTTGGATTTTTATTGTTTAATCATAAAATCATTGCTTTTCATTAAATTCATGAAAATATTGGGATGTTGCAAAATTTAGAGTTTTGATAGCTTTAAACAGATTCATGTACTAAGCTTTCGCGAGTTGTTTGAGGGGTCAAATCAATAAGTTAGAAGACCATATTTACATGGTTAGAAAGAGAAGACTCTGAAATTTATTTTTTTAAAAAGAATTTGTTATGAGAGAGATATCATTCAAAGTTGACCCAATAAATTTGTCAAAATCCAAAATTTATGTTTGATGTGTTTAAGCAAAGTTTTGATGATTTAATATTTATTTGAAGCTTTGAATTATCTTAGACCAATTATTATTATACAAGAATGTTATTTAATTATAGATTTAAGCTAGTTATAATATATTTTTGATAAAACACAATTGGAAAGGTATGAACACGAAGAACACAAAGAATATAAAATTTTACTCGATAGGGAAAACTTATTGGATGTTCAAGAAAGGTGTTATGAGTTGATAGTTAACTCTACAGAAACTACAGATTTAGATTTTCATATGAAAAATAATAAGAATAAGACCCCTTATTTATAGTTGAAAAATTAGGGTTTTAGCTTTTAGTTAATTTTTTAATAACGAAATTCGTATTTTTTAGGAATAAATGTGGGTGAACGAAATTTATAGATAATTATGGTTTAGGGTTAGTTTAAATTTGTTATTTATTATATTTAAGGTAATTACTAGTTGAAATTTAATAATATATTAGATATATAATCATTAAATGATTAAAATAATAAAATTATATATATATATATATATATATATATATATATGTAACATCTTTTTTTCGTTTAATTAAAAGTTAGCATCATTATTCTTGTAAGGACCATTGTTGTCTAAAATGAAACTTATGGTTACCTATGCATATTGCTTTAATTTGAATTTTAATCCTTTAACTTGAAAGATTATAATGATAATTATTATATAATAATAATAATAATATAATAATAATAATAATAATAATAATAATAATACTGATAATAAACAATAATAATAATGGTTATACTATTAATAATAGAAATAACATTAAAATTATAACAATAATAATAATACTAAGAATAATAATAATGGTAATATTGTTATTAGTAATAATAAATTGTAAAAATTATTAAACTTAGAAATGTATTAAACTTAGATTTAAAAGTCTAGGGGGCTTTATTGCCATTTAAGAACTTAACACATACGTTTCTCACATGAAATGACAAAGTCAAAACCGTAGGGACCAAAGGTGTAAATCACATAACCCAACCCCCCACCCTATTTCTCTTTCCCCGTGATTCCGGTCACTGGCCGGCCAAGCCCGGAGCGGCGCCAGCGAGCCCCAAATCCACAAGAAACCACCCGTTTTGATACCAAATCATTCCAAACGCTTCATGAGCACGATTCGAACACCATTATGGACTTTAAACGCATTGAAACACCGGTTACAAACTCAATCGAGTGAGTAACCGAAACCACTAAACACAAAGAGTCATTCAAACATTTAGGACCGATAATAACCAAATTAATTCGACCTAATCGAACGTTTATCTGTTTCTAAATCATTACAACTCTCAATGGGGATGCCCCACACACTCCTACCTTTCAAGAGAGAACAATGAATTCTGGAAGCCCAGTTTCATCTTAAACAAACATTAACATGTCTTTCGATCTCCACTTTAACCACAACCCACACCCCATCCGAACTACATCTTCTGCAATCTGTTAAGAGCAATTGGTTGAGGGTTTTCGAGGGTCATAACCCACTGAAACTACACACAAAGTTAATTTGATTTTCAGCATCAATTGAGCATCAGTCGAATTGAATTTAGTCGCGACCTATTCATAACCTAATCTTTTCAAACCATCTTCGATTCGGGTAATTAAGTTTATGTATCTACTCGAAATCTCATGGGGAATCAAAGCCCCATGTTGTTTCATGTAATCGCTATCGAATTGAAGCTCAATTTGGGTTCAATTGTTCTAGGGTTCTTGATTTGGGGATTTACTATGTGTGTATTTTTAAGAATTAAGAACCAAGTGATACCAAGGCGTTGGCCCTGGTTCACTGGTTAAGTCACACTGCCCCCTAACATGAGGTCCTGGTTCGAACCCGAGCACCCTCATGTTTTAATTTTAAAGGATTTTTAGCCTAAAATCAATTTCTAAAATTTTTTAATATATATAAAAATTGTTTTTATAAATCTTAAATACTTCCAAAAGCCTCCAAATATTTTCTGTGATTTTCCTAAGTTTAAATAAATACGTTTTATTAAATTTTATTAATAAAACATTTTAGCAAAGATTGCTTTGGATAATTTCTAATAAAATGTATTATAACTAATAATTAGAAGATAACTATTAGTCAAAATATTTTTTATAATTAATATTGTCTAAGTAGTATTTAGTTGTAAAACCTTACTTAAACTTCATAAATATAAACCTTATAAATTATTATAAGTGTTTCTTTTCACATACTTGTATGAAACATTATATATATATATATATATATATATATACATATATATACATATATATATATATATATATATATATATATATATTTGTCCAAGAAGATATGAATGACTTCTATATAGAAAATATAATTATTGAACAAATCCCAAACATTTACTTAAGACCTAAGCCCTCGTTAATTCGTTAAACTTCTTATAATTAAACTTTAATCTTGTAATATATTTATATACTTAGGTACATTGTCAAGGCGTTGCGTTGGAGCATTATTTAATATTTCTTATTAGTCGTCATTCTATACGTATTTGATCATGTGAGTATTTCTATACCCCTTTTTCATATTTTCACACTGTGGGGTGAAACATGTTACTTTATAATCATTGCACTTGTAAATTCATTTGATTTTTGTAAACTCTTGGCAATTCACTTATATATTGTGGTTAGTTGATCTTTATAATTACCATGTATTGACGATTATATGTACAATCATTAACTATTGCTAGCCAAGCGACGTTATAGATCTATGGGCCTGACAAGCCTGCTTGGTTAATCCAAGTACACTTAGCTAATCGTATAAACTTGTAAACGTGGAACTTGTAAACTGTCAAGGTTTGATTGTGCATCTGTCTTACATCCTTAGTTACTTTGTTCACTAATCTATAACATGAACTGCCATCTTTTATATATTTATGTATTGAAAACTATAGAAATCTCACCAACATTATGTTGACCTTTTATTTTTAACATATTTCAGGAAATGTGCAAGTATGATAGCCATCTTTGAAGCTTATTCACACCTAGGAATGGACCTAGATAAATAAATGGATGGACTTGAAATATTCCTTATTATGCATTGTTGATTTTCTTATTTGAGACTTATGTTTGTAATGTTACATTTGAAACTTATGATTATTATAATTGGGTTTATTAATAGCGTTATGTGGCTTTGAACGATCTTAACCCTCACATCTCAACGTTTTCGCCATCAAGGTTGGGGTGTGACAGATTGGTATCAGAGCCCATAACTATAGGGATTTAGGTTATTAGAAATAGTGACCTAGACTATAACGTATGCATGAACCTTATATAATTATATTTCTATCTTGTAAAATATATGGTTTGCATGCTACATAATGCTATGCCTTCTTATGTGCAATTTGATGCCTTAACATAGGATTGCTTAAACATTGTTACTTGTCTCCCTAAACTTAACTTTGACTCTTTGATTCTCCCCGAACATAAAGTTTCTTAATCTTATTCTCGACGACACATGGGATTGTATACTTATTGTTTATGACTTGGATCTTTAGACTTTATGTCTAATCTATACAAATCTCATCAAGGTTTTGATTTAATGAACCTAAGAAATATTGTGTGACACATAGACACCTGTATTATGGATTTCCTCGTAAAAGGCCTTCGGGCTAAGGTAAGCATAAATCCTACGGGACTAGTTATGCTTACCTGGGGATTTCTTGGATGAGTGATAAACTATGGTCGGTATACACAAGTTTCTAAGGCAAATGGGTCAATTCACCTTGATGTGTCAACGTTTCCAAATGGTAATGCGTTACCAAATAGAATCATTCTGCATGCCTTACAACTCTTAGCTTATTTTTGTTTAAATTACTATCCTTTGTTATCCTTATTCCCTAATCTTTGGAGTTTGAGCTTATACTTTCTAAGCCGCGTGTTAACCTGGAAAGATCCTTCACGGTCGAAGTCGCTGATGGTAAATCGATCGTTGTTGACGTCGTTATACGCGATTGTACCTTGAGCCTTAACGAACATGAGTTCTTTATCGACCTCATTCTTATGCAATTGGGAAGCTTTGATGTTATTATCGGCATGAATTGGTTAGCCAAGCAATGTGCGGAGATTCTATGTTTCGAGAAGTGCATTCGAATTCCTTTACCGACGGGTGATACTATGAAAGTCTTTGGGGAGAAATCATCCCAAGGACTCAAACTTATGTCCTGTATTAAGTAAGAACTACATAGCCTTCATGGCATATGTAGTTAATATGAAACCCGAGGGTAAGGAACTGAAACACATTCCTGTCGTGCGAGATTTTCTCTAGGTGTTTCTAGAGGATCTTAAGGGATTACCTCCCGTGCGAGAAGTTGAATTCGAGATTGACTTGATTCCTGGTGCAAACCCTGTGGCTAAATCATCTTATCGTCTTGCACCGTTTGAAATGCAAGAACTGGCAAGTCAACTGCAAGAGTTGACCGATAAGGGATTTATTTGTCCTAGTTCTTCACCATGGGGTGCACCTATGCTGTTCATGAAAAAGAAGGATGGTTCATTCCGTATGTGCATCGACTATCGAGAACTCAACAAGCTTACCATCTAAAACCGATACCCTCTTCCTCGAATCGCTGATCTTTTCGATCAACTCCAAGAAGCAACCCAATTCTCAAAGATTGATCTATGTTCTGGGTATCATCAATTACGTTCACGATGATGACATTCCAAAGACCGCTTTTTGTACTCGATATGGACATTATGAGTTCATGGTTATGCCTTTTGGCTTGAAAAATGCACCTGCCCTGTTTATGGATCTCATGAATCAAGTATGTAAACCGTATTTGGATAAGTTTGTGATCGTGTTCATTGATGACATTCTTATTTATTCCAAGACGAAAATTGATCATGAGATGCACTTGCCACAAGTTCTAGAACTTTTAAAGAAGGAGAAATTATACGCCAAGTTTTCCAAGTGTGAGTTCTAGCTGGAAGAAGTTCAATTCTTAGGCCATGTGGTGAATAGCCAAGGAATACACGTTGATCCTGCTAAAATAGAAACCGTGAAAAATTGGTGTGTTCCCACAACCCCAACCGAGGTTTGTTCTTTTCTGGGCTTAGCGGGATATTACCGTAGGTTCATAGAAAATTTTTCGAAGATTGCTAAACCATTAACGACGTTAAAGCAAAAGAATCGATTTTTTGAGTGGGGACCCGAACAAGAGGATGCTTTCGAGACACTGAAACACAAGCTGTGTAATGCTCCTATTCTCACACTCCCCGATGGAAACGACGACTTTACCGTGTACTGTGATGCCTCTAATCAAGGTCTTGGTTGTGTTCTCATGCAACGAGGCAAAGTCATAGCATACGCAGCGAGGAAATTGAAGGTCCATGAAATGAACTACACAACTCACGATCTTAGACTTGGTGCTGTGGTTTTCGATTTGAAGATCTGGCTACACTATCTTTATGGGACGCAATGCATAATCTACACTGATCATAAGAGTCTCCAATATGTGTTCAACCAAAAGTATCTCAACATAAGACAAAGACGTTGGATTGAGTTGATTAGCGACTAGAACTGTGACATTCGCTATCACCCTGGAAAGGCGAATGTTGTAGCCGACGCGTTGAGTCGCAAGGTCCACAACAAGACCGTCTCGCTGCAAGAAATCTGAGAATGAAGGCAATGGTTTGATTCGTTAGGGGAATTGATACCGAGATTCCTGTGGATGTCAACAAGGCTACTATCATGCTTCAAAACATAAGTATTGATAGTGATCTCGAGTTATGCATTCGCGAGGCTCAACAAGCGGCGTTAACCGACGAAGGGAAAGATGAAGATTTGGTGTTTAACGTTCAGTCACAATTGGAGACAAAACTGAACGGCATGTGGTACTTCTTGAATCGACTTTGGATCCCGAAACGTGATAAACTTCGATACTTCATTATGAACGAAGCTCATCAAACCCGATATTCCATTCCTTGCTCCGATAAGATGTAGATGGACCTGCATGGTCAAAACTGGTGGCCTGGAATGAAGAAAGATATAGCGTCCTATGTTTCCAAGTGTCTCACATGTGCAAGGGTCAAAGCCGAGCACCAACGACCAAGTGGTTTACTTGAACAACCCGAAATCCCTATGTGGAAATAGGATCATATATCCATGGTTTCATAACCAAGTTACCTCGTACTCCTCAAGGTCATGATAGTATATGGGTGATTGTCGACCGTTTGACCAAAACGACACATTTCATACCAATATGAGACACATACAAAGTTTCAAGACTGGCTCGCATCTACATTGACGAAATTTTGAGTCATCATGGCGTGTCGTTGCACATCATATCCGACCGAGACGCTCATTTCACTTCGCACTTTTGGTCATCTATGCAAGAACTCTTGGGTACTCAATTGGATTTAAGTATGGCTTACCATCCTCAAACGGATTGTCAAACCAAACGAACAATTCAAACCCTCGAGGACCTGCTACGTCTTTGTGTCCTTGACTTTGGTGGTGACTGGGATACGCATTTACCGCTCGTGTAATTTTTGTATAACAATATTTATCACTCGAGTATCAAGATGGCACCATTCGAAGCACTTTATGGTCGTAAGTGCCGATCACCGATTTGTTGGACTGACATTGGTGAAAACTTCATCACTAGTCCTGAACTTATACAAGAAACGACCGATCAAGTCTCCATAATCCGCAAGAACCTTGAAGTGGCAAGAAATCGACAAAAAGAGTTACGTCGATAAGCGTCGTAAGCCATTGGAGTACCAATTTGACGACATGGTTCTTCTTAAGGTTTCACTGTAACACCGGTTATTCTATTAAAATAAATAAAAGAAGGAAACATCAATAAACCTAAGTTGAGGGGTTAAATTGTAACAAGGGGACAAAAGTACAAAAAGTTAGTGTAAAGGTGGGCATGGTCGCCCACCCTCTTTTCACATCACTTCTTCAATCGGTTCTAGAGAGAGAGGGAGCAGAGAACTTACGGGTTTGAAGAAGAAGAAGAAGAGGCTGAATTCAAGGTAAGAATTCAAAGTTTCTAAGTGTTCATGATGGGTTTTGTCTCGGTTATATGCTTATGTGTTGGTGTGTGTGTTCGTGTGTGTGTTTGGTGGGTTTCTAGGTGTTAGAGCTCATTCGCATACGGGTTAGAAGGAAGATACACCCAAAGTTGCACCAGATGAGTTTCTAGACCCCGGTTTTACTTGTTTTAAACTCTTTGGGGCTGAAAATGTATTAAAATGGTTTTTATTATGTTTATGTATGTATACCCGTATGTATTATGCATGTTTGATGATGTTCCTTAGGTGTTATTAAGTTGTTCATGCTTAGAATGACCTTGGTAAGCTTAGAACAAATAGGCTTGATGTTTGGGTTCGAAAATATCCTAGAAACATGTTGAGAAGAAGGTTCATGCGCCTAAATAAGGCTCATGCGCCTGGAAATGCCTTAGAAATATTTAAGTGTAACTCATGCGCCTGAACAGTGGTTCATGCGCCTAGAATTTGTAATCGGACGACTAAGTGTTGGCCATGCGCCCAAGAGTGGACCATGCGCCTAAACAGTGTTCCCATGCGCCCAACGACCAACTACCTAAGTATGCCCAACCGCCCAAACCCCATGCGCCTAAGTGTTCATGCGTCCGAATGGCCATGCGCCTAAGTGTCCATGCGTTCGAATGGACCATACACCCTAATAGTATCCATGCGCCTGAATAGTTCATGCGCCTAAGTGTTAAAACGGTTAAGTGTTGGCTGATGCGCCTGCATAGTGATGAAACACCCAAACAGGCTCATGGGCCCAAATAGTATTGGTGTGCCTAAACACTTAGAATTTATTACGAAATTTTTTGGAGTCTGTGCTATTAAGGTTGTGATCGAGGTTTGACTAGGGCTTATTAATGCTTAGTTTCATGCATGATTATGATTGTTTTATTATTGTTCCATATTATTATTATTACTACTAGTGTATGTCTTTACGTGGTGTGTTTATTATCGAAACGTAAAGTATTACTAATAATAATAAAGCGAAAGAGCAATGAAGAAGAGAAATGGAACTTAAATAAAACGTTAACAAGTCTTGCAAGCTTATAGGAGGTGCACGACCATGTTGTCGTTAGCTCAACTGTGATGCGGGTTAGCTACCCTATTATGCACACGGGGCCAGTCAATTGAGATTGGCGGACCTTTGTAGCGTACCCTAGGTGACTGGGCCGGCCTTGTATACAATATTTAGAGCCCATTGAGGGAACAGAGGGCCCAACACCATTTCCCCCGTGCATATAGTTTTGGGTATTGATCATTGGTCCACATAGACAGTGAAAGATAAAGATAAAAGAGTACAGAATAAACAAGGCATACAGTAAAGAGAAGAAGCATTATCTGGTTGTATAGTTAATGCGTGCTCATGTATAAAGAGATGAAATTTCACAAAAAGAGTATTTTCATATATAGACACCTTACAGAAAGTATTTTGTTACTTTTAAAAGTAGAACTCACTCAGCAACGGTGACTTTTATACATTTTCAGTTGGCAGGTAAACATTGCTGAGGATGGCATGAGGGTGAAGCTACTCGGCCAGGAAAGACTGACATCCATTCATACTTGTTATTGCTGTTGTTTTGTAATGCAATTAAACAATTCTTTTGTATTCGGTTAACTAATAGTGTATTTCTCAACAACAGTGTTTTTAATGAAATGAAATGAATGGCTTTTGTTAAAGTAATTCCGCTGCTTAAGCTTGTAAATTTATAATGTTTAATGTATTTAATGCTGTGAATGACCAACTATGAGGTCTCCGGGAATGGGCCCTTACATTCACCGTGGAGAGGTGTTGTTCGCTTTGGAAAGAAGGGTAAACTTGCTCTAAGGTTTGTAGGACCTTTCAAAATCTTGAAAAGGACTGGTAAAGTGGCTTATAGATTGGAACTACCTTCTGACCTTAGTGGAGTTCATCCTGTGTTACATATCTCAAATTTGAGAAAGTGTTTGGCTGACGAGAGTCTGCATGTTCCACTAGAAGACATTTAGATTGATGAGTCAGTGCACTTTGTTAAGAAACCTGTTGAAATTATGGATTGCATTATGAAGAAAACTAGAACCACAACTACTCCAATTGTCAAGGTTCGTTGGAGAATAAGTGTGGAGTTGAGTTCACTTGGGAGCATGAGGATCACATGAAGGCAAAACATCAGCATTTGTTCGCTTAGTTCATTCTTAATTTCAGGATGAAATTTTCTTAAGTTGGGGAGACTGTAACATCTTGTGTTTTTTTTGTTTAACTAAAAGTTAGCATCGTTATTCTTGTAAGGACTATTGTTGCCTAAAATGAAACTCATGGGTTACCTATGCATATTGCTTTAATAATAATAATAATACTAATAATAAACAATAATAATAATGGTTATACTATTAATAATAGTAATAATAACAATAAAACTATAACAATAATAATAATAATAATGGTAATCTTGTTATTAGTAATAATAATTTGTAAAAATTATTAAACTTAGAAATGTATTAGACTTGGATTTAAAAGTTTAGGGGACTTTATTCCCAATTTAAGAACTTAACACATAAGTTTCTCACATGAAAGACAAAGTCAAAACTGCAAGGATCAAAGGTGTAAATCACAAAACCCAACCCCCCACCCTATTTATCTCTCCCCTCGATTCCGGTCTCCGGCCAGCCAAGCCCGACGCAGCGCTGGCGAGCCCCAAATTCACACGAAACCACCCGTTTTTTATACCAAATCATTCCAAACGCTTCGTGAGCACGATTTGAACACCGTTATGGACTTTAAACACATTGAAACACCGGTTACAAACTCAATC
This sequence comes from Flaveria trinervia, assembly GCA_025506515.1. Lineage (NCBI taxonomy): Eukaryota > Viridiplantae > Streptophyta > Magnoliopsida > Asterales > Asteraceae > Flaveria > Flaveria trinervia. The sequence goes on along the minus strand of CM046454.1, from coordinate 13,634,508 downwards.
GAGTGAGTAACCGAAACCATTAAATACAAAGAGCCGTTTGAACATTTAGGACCGATAATAACCAAATTCATTCGACCTAATCGAACGTTTATCTATTTCTAAATCATTACAACTTTCAATTTCATCTGAACAAACATTAAAATGTCTTTCGATCTCCAACTTAACCACGACCCACACCCCATCCAAACTACATCTTCTGCAATCTGTTAAGAGCAATTGGTTGAGGGCTTTCGAGGGTCATAACCCACTGAAACTACACACGAAGTTAATTTGATTTTCAGCATCAATTGGGCATCAGTCGAATTGAATTTAGTCACGACCCATTCATAACCTAATCTTATCAAACCATCTTCGATTTGGGTAATTAAGTTTATGTATCTACTCGAAATCTCATTGGGAATCAAAGCCCCATGTCGTTTCTTGTAATCGTTATCGAATTGAAGCTCAATTTTGGTTCAATTGTTCTAGGGTCCTTGATTTTGGGGATTTACTATGTGTGTATTTTTAAGAATTAAGAACCAAGTGATACTAATGTAGGATCGTTGAAGGGTGTAAGTTACAACACAACAACACAAAGAGGAGATTAACTAAACTTTGATCAAACAGTGAACTGGATTAACCAAGTTGAGATACTAAGTGTAACACCCGGTTATTTTTCTAAAAGACAAGAAATAATGAATAAAAGAAATAAAAGCTATAAGGTCCAAGTGGAGGGACCAAAAGTGTCCAAAAGGACAAAACTTTGAAAAGTTGGTGTAAAGGTGGGCATGGCCGCCCACCCTCACTTCACATCACCATTTCTTCAGTTCTAGAGAGAGAAAGCAGAAGAGAACTCTCGGTTTGTGGAAGAAGAAGAAGAAGTGAACGAATTCAAGGTAAGAATTCGTGGTTTTTTACATGTTTACGACGGGTTTTTATCTCGGTTACATGCTTATGTGCTTATGTGTTTGTGTTCATGCTCGGGTGTGCATGTGTGGTGTTGTTTTTAGGTGCTTGAACTCCTTTGCAAGCGGGTTAGAAAGGAAGAAACACCCAAGTTGCATCAGGTGAGTTCTAGACCTTGTTTTTACTTGTTTTCAAACATCTTTGGGGTTGAAAATGTATGTAAAAGGTTTTCAAATGTTTGAGTATGTATGCCCGTATGTATTGTGCATGAATGAATGTGATTCTTGAATGCTTATAGGTTATTCATGTTTACAATAGCCATATTAAGCTTAGAACAGATGGATTTGATGATTGGGTTGAAAACATACTGGAAACATGTTGAACAGAAGGTCCATGCGCCTAGATAAGGCTCATGCGCCTGAAAATGCCTTAGAAAGAACTAAGTGAAATCCATGCGCCCAAACAGTAGCCCATGCGCCTAAGATTGCCTTTGAAATGATAAAGGTACAGCCCATGCGCCTAAGTGCCCATGTGCCTGAACAGTGGCCCATGCATCTAGAAATGGTAGCTGGATGACTAAGTGTAGGGCCATGCGCCCTAATAGTGCTCATGCACCCAAGTGGCCCATGCGCCTAAGTGTCCATGCGCCTGAATTACCCATGCGTCTAAGTGTTCATACGCACAAATAATGCCCATGCGCCTGAATAGCTCACGCGCCTAAAGTAGAAATGCTTAAGTATTGGCTGATGCGCCTACATAGTGATGAAACGCCCGAACAGGGCTCATGCGCCCAAATAGTTCCCATGCGCCTAAGACTTAGAAATTTTTACAGAATTTTTCTGGGAGTCTATGCCTTAGGGTTTTGGCCGAGGTTGACTAAGGGCTTACTAATGATGTTGTTACATGCATGATATGATTACTTATGATTGTTCCTTATTATTGTTATTGTTATTATTATTTTTACTTATAGTATGTGACTTTACGTGGTATGTTATTATCGTAACATAAAGTATATCGTAATATAAAGTGAAAGAGCAATAAAGAAATGAAGAGGAACATTAATGAAAATGTTAACAAGTCTTGCAAGCTTACAGGAGGTACACGACCATGTTGTCGTTAGCTCAACTATGCTGTGGGTTAGCTACCCTATTATGTACACAGGGTCAATCAATTGAGATTGGCAGGACCTTTATAGCGTGCCCCGGGTGATTGGGTTGGCCTTGTACATAGTACACAGAACCCTTTCGAGGGATACAGTTGACCCTTTCAGGGGATATAGTTGACCCTTGCGGGGGATATAGTTGACCCTTTCGGGGGTACAGTTGACCCTTTCGAGGGATATAGATGGCCCATCACCCGTTTGCCATCACACATATAGTTGGGGTATTGCTCACTGGTCCATACAAAAAGGGAAACATAAAGATAAAAATTTACAGAACAGACAAGGCATACAGTAAAGAGAACGAACAATATTTGTTCATATACTTGATGCATGCTCGCATATACAGTACAGAGTTGTATTTTACAGAAAAGAGTATTTTCTTATTCAACATATAGAAAGTATTTTATTACTTTTAAAACTAGAGCTCACTCAGCAACGCTGACTTTTATACATTTTCAGTTGGCAGGTAATCATTGCTGAGGATGGCACGAGGGTGAAGCTACTCGGCAGGGAAAGTCTGACATCCATTCGTACTCTGTGTTGTTGTTGTTTTGTAATGCATATAAACAAGTCTTTTGTAAACAGTCAATGATGATGTATTGCTTAATAACAGTGTTTTAAACGAAGTGAATGGCTTTTGATAAATTATTTCCGCTACTTAAGCTTGTTTAATTATAATGTTTAATGTTTTAATTGCTATGATTGACCAACTGTGAGGTTTCCGGGAACGGGGGCCTTACACTAAGAACACAAGTAATGCAAGAGGCTAAACACAAAGAACACAAGTGTATGGTTTTCAAGAATGCAGTATATTACTTTCTCTATGTTCCATTACAAGTGTTACAAAAGCATAATTGAAAGATACAAGAACATGAGATACTTATACTACATCCTACAGCCGGCTATACTTTGAAAGCCAGTTGGATACAATTGACTAGACACAAACAAAATCAATTGTAGAGTCAAAAGGCAGATTGCCTTTTGACTTGTGACTATGACATGCCATAGCTCACATCCTTATCTATTACAATAAGGATAAAGTACATAAAGTAGAAAGTTACAGACTCAAGACCTCAATATACAGTTACCAAAAGCATAGACCTTTTCACCAACTCATGTAAGTTTGTGACTTGCAGAGATGCAGCGGAAAGGTGTCCAGCTTTATGGAACAGTACATTAGATAAAGCATGTTACTAAAAGTCTTCAGAAGAAATCTGTCTTCATGAACATGAAGCTTCGGAAGACTTTGTCTCTGAGGCTTCGGAAGACTTCATGTTTGGGTTCGGAAGATATTCGTCTTGGCTTCAGAAGATTTCACACTTAGAGTATTTTCTGTTTCATGTGTGAAACCTCCTAAGCTTCTTCTTTAATGCACTTGTGCATCATGCAGGATAGACTTAAGATGTTTAGGTTGCATCAGTCCCTTCATTAATCTCTACAAAGTCCCCCTAGGCTGATGCTACCAAAAACACTTACAAGACTTCAAATATCAATAGTCCTCATTAGGATGATCACCAATCCTTTCTTCATAAGGTGATCAGGATCCTTCAGACTATCAAAGTGTCTTCTCGTATCAAAGAGGTCATGCAGAGGCAACTGAAACATACCTTGCCATGTATAAGTGTCTTCAATTCCTTGATCTCTAATGACATGCTATCTTTCTGGATTTGGGGTGTATGTCCAAGACAAGATGGGTATTCTTGATGCTAGAGGAGTTGTTTGAATTGGATTTGATGCAGCATCCTCTGGCTACACAATCTCAAGATGTTCTGGCTCATCTAGGATTTAGAAGAGGGTGCAGTCTTCTTCTTCTTTGGCTTTGGTTTAGAAGCGATCCTCTTCTTTCTCTTACCAGATTTTAACTGAGAAGACTGGCCTGCACACCAGATTGATCTTCACTGTCTTTCTCAGTTGGGACTTCCTCTCTCTCAGGCTTAGAAGGAGAGGGAGGTTGACCCTGCAGTGGATTAGAAGATGAAGCTTGCTGAGTTTCAATAGGAGGTCCAGGTTGTGTTGTCTCTAGTTGTTCAACCTTAACCTCCACTTGAGGTGGGGCTGACTTGGAATGGAGTGTAACTCAATGAGCTCTCCACTTTTGATCTTCTGCTTGATCACCCTAATATGCTCATCCATAGTGGATAGAGACATGGGGCCAAGTCTCCTTCCGAAGAATCCATATAGCTTCAAGAAGCTCACATCCTCTGCCTATGAGCAGACTTCTTCATGCTCTTTTGGATGATGGCTCTTGATTTTACAGCTTCTTCCCTTAGTTTCTTCTTAGTTGTCTTTCTGTCCTTCATTATCTCAAGTTCAAGCTGCTTTAAATACTCAAACTCAACATAGTCATAGGACAAAGGAAGGAGTGCATTTGCCTGATAGAAGCCTGTGGCACTCAGGTAGTTGATCATCTTGATCCTCTCTTCTTCTTTGTCTACCTGAGGTTCTTGTTGAACCACATCTTCTTGTGCAGGACTTTCCTGAACTGGGGAGAGGGTAGGCATATCTTTGTACGGTCTTTTTCTTCTTCTCTCTTCTTTTGACTTGTACTAGGAGTTCTGCATCTTCTGCCTCCTTCTTCTCCCTTGACCTTTCCAGGTCAACCAGTTCATTCAACTCATCTAAGGGGAGAGAAATGACATTGTCTATGTCATAGTTCCTAGTCTGCAAATAGTTTATCCTGACTGCCCTTAACTCATCATTTTGAGTATCTGGTCTGGGGGCAGCCCTGATAGCAGACTCCATGAGTCTTGAAGACTCAGCAGAGGAACTTTCTCCCTTTAGCCTCCTTTTCCTCTCTCTCTCCTCCTCCTTAATCTCCTCAGTTGTCATTTTTCTTTTCCCTTTGTCACTCACAGACCTTTATGACTCAGGGTGGAGAGAGGTTTAGCCTTCATTGCTTGTTGCAACATCTAAGCTCAGGCCAGAGAGAGGTTGAGAAGCACCTTCACCAGCAGGTGTCTCAGAAGGAATGTGGATCTATGCAGCAGTTGATAATGATGAGACAATGCTCTCAGGTTTTGCCACTGGGCCTTCAATCAAGGATTCCCTATAAAGCTAATCTTAGGGACCTCCTCAACATCCAGTTGACCGATGGCATTGCCTGATTGGCTAAGTCTCCTTCTTAAGCTGAACTCTGCAGTGATCCTGTCTTGGATTCTTTTAGCCAGTCTATCAGCTTCTCTTGATTGGCTTGGGTTGACAAGTGGCATGTTAACTAGATCCAGACCTTCATAGTAGTCCAAGGTCTAAAAATTGAAGACTTCTTGTTGTTCTTGAACTCTTATGATGATTAGGGCTTTCTGATGTTGTCATACCTCCACCCAATGATGTGATTGGAAGATGGTGAAGGTGACATAGCCCTTGGTATCCCATCCTCAAACAACTCTGTATGAAGGAGTCTGTGTAGTCCACATCAATGTGAACTTGAGGAGGTTGCTGAGAATGCAAAATTGCAAGTGAGGATGGTGAGTCCTCAATGTCCATTCTCTCTGAAGAATTCCCAGGTTCTGTGGCTGTAATGACTTTCTCCCCCTTTTTGGTAGCATCACCCACTTGCATAGGTGGGCTGGAAGATAGGTCAATCACATCCACAGGTTCTTGTGTTCCTGGTTGAGCTCTTCTTAAGGGTCTCCCAACTAGTTTTTCCTTAAGATATGAAATCTCAAGTTGCTGATCATTGATCCTGTTATGTAAGGTAGGCACCTGAGATTCAAGGTGACAGACCTTTGACACTAAGTAAGTGCATGTTTTAGACAGTTTTTGCACCATACTCTCAGATGCCCCTCATCTTCATTAGAAGACTCATTGGGGGATGAGATAATTGGACCAAAGTCCTTCTCTCACCACCAGCTTGAGGTTCTTGGCTGCTGGGTTTCCTCTGCTCACTAGCAATCTCAGTTGAGATGTCAGTGGACTGAGTTGCCATGGTTGAGGTCTTAATGATGTAATCACTTTCAGAAGTGAGAGCCTCTTCCATATGGTCATCCTGAACAGCTTCAGGAGTGTCCACCTCAGTTGTAGGTGACTGATGTGGGATAGATGTAGGAGACTCAGGAGTATTCATCTCTCTTTGAGTAGGGGAAAAGAGAGAGACTCATTATACTCACTGAAACCTAGATCTTCATCAGTATAGAAGTCAAGGTTAGGAATTGGTTGGTTGAGATCTATAGGCTGGGGATGGTAACTGTCCCCTGAAGGTTGATCACTTGAGTGTTGAGACTCAGTGTGATGGCTTAAGGCAGTTGGGCTAATGAGCTCATCAGGCTGAGCATGAGGAACCTCAGCACTGATTCTTGAAGAGATGGGAGTGGTCTGCTCCTCAGGAGAAGTGGGAGATCCAGTATCCACTTCTTCCTGTATGGGTGAGTATATGGGGGCCTCCACAGACTGAATAGCCTAAGTAGGGGTTCATTTGGATTTTCTTTGGTAAGTGATGATGATTTGAGGTTGTGAGAGTGGTTGAAAGATAGCAGGTGTGGGCTCAACACTAGCTTGTGCTGCTAGGTTGTCACATTGAGTAATGAGCTCTAACATTTTTGGGACTAGGGTTGTTTCTACCCCAGAGAATCCAACAGTGGGCTTTCTCAGAATTTTAAAAATGTCGGGCTTCATCTGTCCCAATTTAAGAATGTTACCTGTTTCCCTCAACTGTGAGCCCAGTTCATAGTTAAGAATGTACTGGACATATCTAGGAAACATGTAATACTCCAAGAAGTCTAAATTAGCAAGTAAATTTGTATCACAATTTGAGAATACCTGAATTTGACCCCCTGAACCATTCCATGGATTATGAAGGAGAGATCCTTAAGAATCTGGTCCCATCCACCATGCTTATTTGATAAGTTGTGGATGACCACATGGAGCTGGAATCTCCATTGGGATGAGACCTTCCCTTTCCTAAAGGTCTTTACAGAGAAATCTCCCTCATATCCCATCTGCTCAAAAGAATGATTAACAGCTTCCTTTGGGAAAACACGTCACCTTCTTCATAATCCAGCTGAAGATGCCTATTGATGATGGCCGGAGTGATAAATATTGTTCTCCCCTGCATTGTGGTAGACAGTGCCTTCTCCCTGTCCATAATGACCTCTTGGCAGGTCTTCCAGAATTCAAGCAGCTGATTCTCATAGAGTGGAGGATCAATGGTTAGGGAGGTGAAGTAGTTTGACAGAGTTAGGAAACGGCAAACCTCTGAGAAATGAGGATGTTTCTCAAAGCTTAACAGAGCAACCTGATTATGTTGTCTATGTAGATGCATGGTAAAGTTGGGATCATTTCTATGAGCAAGGTTGGCCATTTTGAAGTAGCTTAAGGATGAAGAAAGAAGAGAGAAAGAAATTTTAGAGAGAAATTTGGGGTTTTAAGTTTGGAGGAAGAACAAATGATAGAAAGAGGGGGAAACCGTTGGGTTTATACATCAGAAGGATTTCAGATAAAGTTTAATGAAAGAGGATAAACTTTGAAATCCGGATGTCGTCCCACCTCTAAAAAAGTAGCTTACTTTTGCTCAAAAAGTAGTTTTCTTGGAAGTCAAAAGCTTCCGAAGGTTAATTATCTTTGGAAGTTTTCTTTAACTAAAATCTTCCGAAGCTAAAATGACTTCAGAAGAATTTCCTGAGAGTTTTGAGAATTTTGCTTCGGAAGAGAGATTAAAACTTAAGTGCTTTGTATATAAAACAACAAATCTTCCGAGAGTTAATTTTGCTTCGGAAGTAAAGGGTCCTTGAAAATAAGTAAGTGTCTGAGACAAGTATTTAAGCTTCGAAAGATAAATCTAAAAGCTCTTCTGAAGGTAAATTTCTTAGACAATTATTTATTTTGAAGACATGATTTGCTTCCAAACTTAAAAGCATAACTTCCGAAGTATCAGATATTTTCAAAAATCTATGGAAAGTCTTCAAAAAGAAATTTTATCCAAAGAAAACATGAGCTTATGAAAGTGATGATCTAGAGAACTTAAGACACATATTTTTTTAAAGAAATAATAAGAATTAATTTTAAGAAAAGCTTACTCAAAACTTATCATCCCAATAGCTAATATTAGATATTTAAATCTCTGTTCATCAAAAGCCTTTGTAAACAGATCAACATATTGTTCATCTGTGTGAACTTTGACTAGTTTGATTAATCCCTTTTCATAGTTATCTCTTATTAAATGATACCTGATATTGATGTGCTTTGTCCTTGAGTGCTGCACAGGGTTCTCTGTGATTGAGATAGCACTATTGTTTTCTATGTGAATGGGACTCTCCTTGAAGTTTAACCCATAGTCCAGCATCTGATTTTGAATCCAAAGTACTTGAGCACAGCAGCTTGCAGCAGCAATGTATTCAGCTTCAGCAGTTGATGCAGAGACACATGATGTTTCTTGCATTGCCATGAGACAACCCTTCACCAAGAAATTATCATCCCCCAGATGTAGACTTTGCAGTCATATTGCAATCACCATAATCACTATCTGTATAGGCATACAGGTTGAAGTCAGGATCCTTGGGATACCATAAACCAAGTGTTGATGCACCTTTGAGGTATCTTAGAATCCTCTTGACAGGGATAAGGTGAGACATCTTAGGGTTGGCTTGATATCTTGCACAGATGCAAGTAGCAAACATGATATCAGGCCTGCTAGTAGTAAGATACACAACAGACCCAATCATAGCCCTGTATAAGTGCTCATCTACACACTCCCCCTCAAGATCAGGTCCAAGGGAGTGGTTTCTAGCTATGGGTGTCTTAGCAATCTTACAGTCAGTCATGTTGAACCTCTTAAGTATGTCTTTAACATACTTTGACTGACTTATGAAGATGCCATCTTCAACTTGCTTCACTTGAATTCCTAGAAAGAAATTGAGTTCCCCCATGGCACTCATTTCAAATCTGTCTTTCATCAGCTTCTCAAAGTCTTTGCAGAGCTTTTGATTAGTTGATCCAAACATGATGTCATCCACATATACTTGAACTAAAAATATGTCCTTTCCCTGTCCTTTGATGAAGAGAGTTCCATCTATAGTACCTCTCCTGTATCCATGTTTACAAAGATACTTAGATAGTGTCTCATACCATTTCCTGGGTGCTTGATGCATCCCATAGAGAGCTTTGTCAAGCCTGCAGACATAATCAGGATGATCAAGGTCTACAAAGCCAGGTGGCTGTTTGACATAACCTCTTCATCTATCACTCTATATAAAAAAGCACGCTTCACATCAAGTTGAAAGACCTTGAAGTTCTTGGATGCAGCAAATGCCAGGAATATCCTAACAGCTTCTAATCTTGCCACTGGAGCAAAGACATCAGTGTAGTCAATCCCTTATTCTTGTGTGTATTCTTGAACAACCAGTCTAGCTTTGTTCTTGATGATGATGCCTATATCATCTTTCTTGTTCCTAAACACCCATTTGGTTCCAATGGTAGTCTTCCCAGAAAGAAGAGGACAAAGGTTCCAAACTTTCTGCCTTTTGAATTGAAGCAACTCTTGTTGCATAGCTTCAACCCAACTTCCATCCTTTAGAGCTTCATCAACTTTCTTTTGGCTCTATTTGGGATAGAAAACAAGAGTGAAGACAAACATTTGCTTCATGGGTTTGTCCTCTTGTCTTTACCCCTAAGACAACATCTCCAATGATGTTTGTGGTAGGGTGAGACTTGTGGATCCTAAGCTGAGGGATCACAACAAGTTGTTGAGAAAGATCTAAATTAGAGAAATTTAGATCTGGAATAGATGTTTCTCCCACCACATCAGCACACTTTTCAAGTGAAACTTGATCCAAACAGTGTGTGACATCATTAATGTTCTCATCTATGGTGTGGTTAGTGGCATCAAGAAATTCTTGGTCACTGTCACCACCACCATTGTTGTCTTCCACAATTGAGGTATTCTTATCTGGTTGTGGAGCCTCTGAGCTGGAATTTGAAGGTATACTAGATGTATCAGCTGAGTTTGTCATTGTTGTGCTGATAAAAACCTCATTGTTATCTTGAAACATTCTCACAAGATTTGTTAAAATAGTTGGTAACTAAATCAAGATTAAATAACTATTCCTGGACCAGAACCAGCAACACAGGGTGTGTGTTCATTGAAAGTCACATTGGTTGACTCCTCAACAATTCTAGTTCTGAGATTGTACACTTTATAAGCCTTAGCTTGGAAAGAGTATCCAATAAAGTGTCCATCATCTGATTTCTCGGCAAACTTGGCAATTTGATCTTTGGTATTCAAGATGGTGCAAGGACATCCAAATGCCCTGAGAAAACCAATGAAAGGTTTCCTCTTGTGCCAAAGTTCATAAGGAGTCTTGCCATGAGTCTTAACTACTAAAGCTTTGTTCTGCACATAGCTGGCAGTGTTGACTGCCTCTACCCAGAAGGTGATAGGCAGCTTAGAGTCAGACAGCATGGTTCTTGCAGCTTCAATCAGTGTCCTGTTTCTCCTCTCAGCAACACCATTTTGCTAAGGAGTCCTGGGAGCACTGAATTGTCTTGTAATACCCTTTTCATCACAAAATCTATTAAGGATTTGGTTCTTAAATTCAGTTCCTTGATCACATCTTATGATTTTGACGTTGTGATCAGACTCATTCTCAATCTTTAAGATGAAATTCTTCAGAATCTTAGGAGTCTCATCCTTAGTTCTAAGGAAGAAAACCCAAGTGAATATTGTAAAGTCATCTGTGATCACTAGACAGTATAAGGTCCTTCCTAAACTCATTACACTGATGGGGCTAAAGAGATCCATATGTAACAAGTGTAGGGGTGTAGTGATGGAGTTCCTTTCCTTAGGCTTGTGACATACCTTAAGTTGCTTCCTTTTCAGGCATGCAACACAATGGTCATCACTTGTAAACTCTTTCTTTGGCATTCTAGTTACCAAATCATGTTTAATTAATTTATTCATGTTCTTAAAGTTTACATGGCACATTCTTTTATGCCATAGGAAAGACTCATCACTATTGGCTTTAGACAGAAAGCATGAAACTTCTCCAGAGGGAGAGGTTTCTTGCAAATCCATCTTGTACATGTTTCCTTTCCTGGGGGCTCTAAGTAGGACATGCTCATGAGGAATGACCACACCAGGCTTAAGAATAATGCACTCATGCTCAGTAAAGAGCATGTTATGACTCTGATCACAAAGTTGAAATGCACTTAGAAGATTGTATCCAAGCTCCTTAACAAAGTTTACCTTTTCTATGCTGAGCTTATCATTTGTGACCTTGCCACTTCCAGAAATGTAACCACCTTCATCTCCTCCAAATGCAACTGGTCCTCCATCAATCCTTTCATAGTTCTGGAGTAGTGACATATTGCCTTTTTTATGCCTGGAATAGCCACTGACTATGATCCAGACATTTTTGTCTGTCTTCAGCTGTCCCTGCACAAAGAGAAAGATTAGTTACATTTGGAAACCCAAGCCTTGCTTGTCTTGGGCTCATTTTCAGAAGGTAATTCAACAGTAATAGATCCTATGGTTGTTCTAAGAGGATCTTGAGCTATTGTTGATGGAGAATTCTCAGTCACTTGGTCTTTCTTAGATATCCACACCACCTTTGGAGTCTTGTACTTAACCTTCAATACTTTGGAAGCTTTTGAACTTCGAAAGTTTTGATGACTGAACCTTCGAAAGATTCTGCAGACACTGCAGCAGACAGTGCTTCGGAAGAATTCCTTTCTTCCGAGACCAACTTTTCTTTTGAAGTCAATTTTCCACTTCCCTTCTTTTTGGATCTAGAGCTTCCAAAGGAAACATGTTTTCCTTCTGAAGGTTGAATCTTCTTGAGACCCTTTGAAGTCTTTGTTTTGGTCATATGGATAGTACCTTTAGGATTGAATGGACAATCCTTAGCAATGTGAGTGGTACTTTCACACATGACACAATTCATCTTCTTCTTCACAAGAGCCTTTTCCTTGGAATAGGACTGTCTTTGGTCACATTCCTTCTCCACCTTCATCTTTGCACATGCTAAGACAATCCTCTTGGGCTGAGGACCGTGCTTGGAGTTTGATGGTCCAGACTGTGCAGCAGTGGTACACAGCAGATCAGTCTTCTTCTTTCTACTGAGATGAGTTTGTCACACCCCAACCTTGACGGCGGAAACGTCGAGATGTGAGGGTTAAGATTGTTCACAACCACATAACTCTATAATTAAATGTAAATATTAAAATTATATGTTTCAAAAGAAAATACAAACATAAGTCTTAAACGTGAAATAAGTTCAAACATAAATCAAAACCATATAATAACATTTTATTTACTAAACTAGGTCCAAGTCCTAGTTTTATTGCAAGCTTCAAAAGTCCACTTTAAACTTGTGGATTTCCTGAAACATGATAAAAATAAAAGGTCAACTATAAATAGTTGGTGAGTTTTCAAGGTTTCATACATAATATGATAAGATTACAAGTAGCAATTCATGTCATAGGTCATAAGTTAGTAAGTTTATAGAACACATATCGTTACAACCAACCTCGACTTGATTACAAGTATATAAGATTGGCTAAGTGTATTTGGTTCCCATGATGAACAAGCATACGTCATCAGGAGCCGGCAATGCCTCGGCTTTAGCACCAAATAGGCTTGTCAGGCCCAAAGATCTAAGACGTCGCTAGGCTAGCAATAGTTAATGATTGTAAACAAAAATATGTATCTCATATAAACACTTACAATACACGAATAACCATGACAAAAATATGAATTGCAAGTGCTTTACAAGTCTAAACGTTTACAAGTGTGTTAAGTATGAGTAATCATGTTTCACCCCAAATTAGTGTGAAAAGGGTAAAAACGGGGCAAGGAAAACTCACATGTCAAATAAGTATAAGAATGAAGATTGATAAGATTAATAATAAGCGTTGTTCCAAGAAGAAATGTCACAAGGCACCTAAATACATATATATTCACAAGGTTAAAGTTTAATATTGAGTGCAACGAATTATTATGGGCTAGGGTTCAATTTGATATTTGGAGTTTTATTTATCAAACGAAAGCTAATTATATATTCGCAAAAATGATTTATTTATATTTTGTATAAAATATGAAATAAGTATAACATTTATAAAAAAATTTGTAATATTTATAAAGTTTAAACAAAGTTTTATAACTAAATAAGATAGACACGATTTAAACAATAATTTAAAGGCAATGTTTGGACAAATAATTTGTATCAATTAATCTAGTGGTTACCATCTAAATTTATTAAAAAATCATTAGTTTAAAAACATATTAAATAAAATATAAGGGTATTTTTATAAATAACTTACAGAAAATAATTAATGGTTTTAGAGTGCACAAACTTTATAAAGTGAATTTTATAATTTTAGAAATTTTTTATATATTTTTAAAACCACAAAATAACATTTTTTTTAAAATGGTGGTCACCGGGTTCGAACCCGGGACCTCTAAGATGATATGTGTGCAAGGAACCGGTAGACCAAGGCTCTCAGCCACGTTAGGATTCAGGATTTAATTATTAAATACAAACTCAAACAACCTCCAAATTTCACATGAACCCTAAAACGATTCGATCCCAATTGAACCCCGATACGATTCAATTACAGGTTAGATTCATGGGGCTTTTATTCCCCATGTTAAAACGATCATGTAGATATGCTTAATTACCCGAATGAAGATGATCTGAATTCGAACACTACAATGAACAAACCGCAACTATGTCGTGAACGATTCGGATAGAAACAAGATTGATACACAAATTCGTTTTGCAGAAAGCTTCAAGTAGTCACAATGATGAAAAGCCCTATGTAAATTTTGGTTTAAATCACCCGGAAGATAGTTCTCGCTTAGCTTGCAGGTTCGCGACTAAGTGGGTAATCAAAGTTGATGTTTGGGCTTGTTTTAGGTGAAATTGAACGTTGTAATCGATTAGATACAGATAAATGATTGTTTGTGTTAAGTTAATTCGATTATTGTTGTGTTTTAATGACGAAACGGCCATGAGTTAAAAGAGTTTCGGTTATACGAACAAATACACACCTGGTAACCGGTGTATAACTCAATTATTAGGTGCATTCAAGTCCGAATTACGTATACGAAACGATTCGGATCAATTTTGGGTTACGATATGAATGGTTTTTTGTTGTTTTAGGCTCGCTGGAGTGTGGCCGGAGTCCCGGCCGGAATTACGGGAGTGGGCGGGGGTTTGGGTTGAAACTTTGAAACTTTACACATTGGCCCCTTTTAGTTTAATAGTTAACATTTTATGTTTAAAAGTTTTATTTTAAGTTTCCAAATTGACAAATAAAACCCCCAAACTTAATTTAAGTTTATGTTTTAAACATGGTTAAGTTTAATAACCCTTATAAATTATAAGTAACCTTATTATAAGTAATCTTACTATTACTAATATTATTATTCATTATTATTACTTATTATTATTGTTACTTTTATTAATATTAAAATTATTATTATTTAATATTTATATTTTTAACTTTCATACATAAAAACTCAATGAAAATAATGAATAAGCACAAACAACACATGAGTTTCAAAATTGATGATAATAACCCTTGTAAGAGTAACCGAAGTTAACTTTTAGTTAACAAAAATATGAGATGTTACAGTCTCCCCAACTTAAAAGAATTTCGTCCCGAAATCAAAAGAAATGAAACTATATAAATAAAACGGGTATTTCTTCTTCATGCGCTCCTCACATCCCCAAGTAAATTCAGCGCCACGCTTATTTTCCCAACGAACCTTGACGATTGGGGTTGTTGTGGTTCTCGTTTTCTTCATTATGTGGTCCATGAACTCAACAGGTTTCTCAAAAAAATGTAATGACTCGTCAATTTGAATGTCTTCCAACGGAACATACAGACTTTCGTCGGCCAAGCACTTTCTCAAATTTGAGACGTGGAACACAGGATGAACTCCACTAAGGTCGGAAGGTAGTTCCAGTTTATAAGCTACTTTCCTAATCCTTTTCAGGATTTTGAAAGGTCCTACAAATCTTGGAGTCAATTTGCCCTTCTTTCCAAAGCGAACAACACCTTTCCACGGTGAGACCTTTAGAAGAACCATCTCCCCAACTTGGAATTCCAATGGCTTACGTCGCTTGTCAGCATAACTCTTTTGACGACTTCTCGCCACTTCAAGGTTCTTGCGGATAATAGAAACTTTATCGGTCGTCTCTTGTATCAGTTCAGGGCCAGTGATGAAGTTTTCGCCAATGTCGGTCAAACAGATCGGTGAACGACATTTACGACCATAAAGTGCTTCAAACGGTGCCATCTTGATACTCGAGTGATAACTATTGTTATACGAAAATTCCGCGAGCGGTAGATGCGTATCCCAATCACCACCAAAGTCAAGAACACACAGGCGTAGCAAATCCTCCAAGGTTTGGATCGTTCGCTCGGTTTGACCATCAGTTTCAGGATGGTAAGCCGTGCTTAGGTCCAATTGAGTACCCAAGAGTTCTTGCATAGACGACCAAAAAGGCGAAGTGAAACGGCGTCTCGGTCGGATATGATGTGCAGAGGTACCCCATGATGACTTACATTCTCATCAACGTATATACGAGCTAACCTTGATGTCTTGTAAGTGTCACGTATAGGTATAAAATGTGCCAATTTGGTCAATCGGTCAACGATCACCCATATGCTATCATGTCCTAGAGAGGTTCAGGGTAGCTTGGTTATGAAGTCCATAGATATGTGTTCCCACTTCCACATAGGGATCCCGGGTTGCTCAAGTAATCCACTTGGACATTGATGTTCGGCTTTAACCTTCGTACACGTGAGGCACTTAGCTACATAAGTCGCTATATCTTTCTTCAATCCAGGCCACCAATATTGACCGCGCAGGTCCATGTACATTTTATCGGAACGAGGATGAATAGAATAACGAGTTTGATGAGCTTCGTTCATGATAAAGGTACGAAGATTATCACGATTTGGGATCCAAATTCGATTTGCAAAGTACATCAACCCATTGGGTTTCGTTTCCAATTGGGTTAAAAGATTAGGCTCCAGCTCATCCTTCATTCTTCCTTCTTGTTGCACCACTTGTTGAGCCTCCAAGATACTAGACTCGATGTCACTATCTATTCTCAAGTTTTGTAACAGTACAGTAGTCTCGTTGACATATAGTCGGATCTCAGTATCGAACTCACCCAAAGTGTCAAACCATTGACGTTGATCACGAATTTCTTGGAATGAGATCATCTTGTTGTGAATCTTTCGGCTTAGTGCATCGGCTACAACGTTTGCTTTACCAGGATGGTAACGAATGTCACAATCGTAATCACTAATCAACTCCACCCAACGACGTTATCTCATATTGAGATCTTTTTGATTAAAAACGTGTTGAAGGCTTTTGTGATCGGTGTAGACTATACATTGTGTACCATACAAGTAGTGACTCCAAATCTTCAAAGCAAATACAACAACACCAAGCTCGAGATCGTGTGTTATGTAATTCACCTCGTGAACCTTCAATTGTCTCGATGCATAAGCTATGACCTTCCCTCGTTGCATGAGTACACAACCAAGGCCTTGTTTAGATGCATCACAATACACGGTGAAGTCGTCATTTCCATCGGGTAGGGTCAAGATAAGAGCATTACACAACTTGTGCTTTAACGCTTCAAAAGCTTCTTCTTGCTCGAAACCCCACTCGAACGGTTTATTCTTTTGTGTCAAAGAAGTGAGTGGTTTCGCAATCCTTGAAAATTTGGCTATGAATCGCCGATAGTAACCAGCAAGACCAAGAAAAGAACGAACTTCGGTAGGAGTCGTAGGAACACACCAATTCTTCACAGCTTCCACCTTTGCAGGATCAACGTGAATTCCTTGGCTATTCACCACGTGTCCTAGAAATTGAACTTCCTCGAGCCAGAAGTCACACTTTGAGAACTTCGCGTACAATCGCTCTTTCTTCAACAACTCAAGAACCAATCTCAAATGCAGTTCATGATCGGTGTTGGATTTAGAGTAGATAAGTATGTCATATATGAAAACGATCACAAACTTGTCTAGATAAGGCTTGCATACTCGGTTCATGAGATCCATGAAGACAACAGGAGCATTGGTTAAACCAAAAGGCATCACCATAAACTCATAGTGCCCATAACGAGTACGGAACGCGGTCTTTGGGATGTCATCATCATGAACTCGTAATTGATGATATCCAGAGCGTAGATCAATCTTCGAGAATATGGCAGCTCCTTGAAGTTGATCAAACAAGTCATCAATGTGAGGAAGAGGATAACGGTTCTTGATGGTAAGCTTGTTAAGCTCACGATAATCGATGCACATACAAAACGATCCATCTTTCTTCTTCATGAAAAGAACATGTGCACCCCAAGGCGAAGAACTAGGACGGATGAAACCCTTCTCGGATAGCTCTTGAAGTTGATTAGAGAGTTCTTGCATTTCAGATGGTGCAAGTCGATATGGTGACTTAGCCACGGTGTTTGCTCCCGATATCAAGTCAATTTTAAACTCAACTTCACGCACGGGAGGTAAACCACTAAGGTCATCGGGAAATACTTCAAGAAAATCTCGTACGATAGGGACATCCTTAAGTTCTTTCCCTTTGACTTTCGTGTTGACCACATAAGCCAAGAAAGCCATATACTTCTTGCTTAAACATTTTCAGGCTTGAGTGCAAGACATGAGTTTAAGTCCTTTGGAAGATTTTTCACCGAACACCTTTAAAGTATCACCAGAAGGTAACGGTATACGGATGCACTTCTCGAAACAAATGATCTCAGCATGGTGTTTGGCTAACCAATCCATACCAATGATGATGTTGAAGCTTCCAAGTTTCATAGGGATAAGATCGATAAAGAAATCATGCATGTCAAGACTTAAGATACAATCACGAATAATGACGTCAACGGTGATTGGTTCTCCATCGGCAACTTCAACGGTAAGAGGTCTTTCTAGTTTCGTATGTGGCTTAGCAAGTATGGGTTCAAACTCTAACGAAACAAAACTTTTATCGGCTCCAGAATCAAATAGGACATAGGCATAAGTTTTGTTAATAAGGAACATACCTGTTCAATTTTTAAGGTATTTAACGATATAGGTAAAGTATGAAAAGGATCAGATCACAAAAGTTAATAGGCGAGTTAACATACCATTCACCACATCGTTGTTTGCTTGTGCTTGGTTAGAGTTGATGTTGAAAGAACGTCCTCGAGCTTGTGGAACATTACCCACAAGACGAGGGCATTGTGGGCGGAAATGACCAGCTTCTCCATAGTTATAGCAAACACGGTTTGTGACCACAGCGGCATTATTAGGTGAGACTTATGGATCAGCTCTTGAGTTGAAGTAGCTCTTGTTGCAGAGCTTCAACCCAACTTCCATCCTTTAGAGCTTCATAAACATTCTTTGGCTCTACCTGGGATAGAAAACAAGAGTGAAGACAAACATTTGCTTCATGGGTTTGTCCTCTTGTCTTTACCCCTAAGACAACATCTCCAATGATGTTTGTGGTAGGGTGAGACTTGTGGATCCTAAGCTGAGGGATCACAACAAGTTGTTGAGAAAGATCTAAATTAGAGAAATTTAGATCTGGAATAGATGTTTCTCCCACCACATCAGCACACTTTTCAAGTGAAACTTGATCCAAGCAGTGTGTGACATCATTGATGTTCTCATCTGTGGTTAGTGGTATCAAGAAATTCTTGGTCACTGTCACCACCACCATTGTTGTCTTCCACAATTGAGGTATTCTTATCTGGTTGTGGAGCCTCTGAGCTGGAATTTGAAGGTATACTAGATGTATCAGCTGAGTTTGTCATTGTTGTGCTGATAGAAACCTCATTTGCAGAAATAGTTCCAACTAGAGCTGAAGATGTATGACTTGAAGGTCTTCCTAGCTCAAATCTTGGATAAGGATCACCTGTATTTAAATTTTCTCCAGATCTTGAAATATTCTCACAAGATTTGTTAAAATAGTTGGTAACTAAATCAAGATCAAATAACTAATCTCGACCAGAACCAGCAACACAGGGTGTGTGTTCATTGAAAGTCATATTGGCTGACTCCTCAAAAATTCTAGTTCTGAGATTGTACAGTTTATAAGCCTTAGCTTGGGAAGAGTATCCAATAAAGTGTCCATCATCTGATTTCTCAGCAAACTTGGCAATTGATCTTTGGTATTCAAGATGGTGCAAGGACATCCAAATGCCCTGAGAAAACCAATGAAAGGTTTCCTCTTGTGCCAAAGTTCATAAGGAGTACTGCCATGAGTCTTAACTACTAAAGCTCTGTTCTGCACATAGCTGGCAGTGTTGACTGCCTCTACCCAGAAGGTGATAGGCAGCTTAGAGTCAGACAGCATGGTTCTCGCAGCTTCAATCAGTGTCCTGTTTCTCCTCTCAGCAACACCATTTTGCTGAGGAGTCCTGGGAGCACTGAATTGTCTTGTAATACCCTTTTCATCACAAAATGTATCAAGGATTTGATTCTTAAATTCAGTTCATTGATCACATCTTATGATTTTGACGTTGTGATCAGACTGATTCTCAATCTTTAAGATGAAATTCTTCAGAATCTTAGGAGTCTCATTCTTAGTTCTAAGGAAGAAAACCCAAGTGAATCTTGTAATGTCATCTATGATCACTAGACAGTATAAGGTCCTTCCTAAACTCATTACACTAGTAGGGCTAAAGAGATCCATATGTAACAAGTGTAGGGGTGTAGTGATGGAGTTCCTTTCCTTAGGCTTGTGAGATACCTTATGTTGCTTCCCTTTCAGGCATGCAACACAATGGTCATCACTTGTAAACTCTTTCTTTGGCATTCCAGTTACCAAATCATGTTTAATTAATTTATTCATGTTTTTAAAGTTTACATGGCACATTCTTTTATGCCATAGGAAAGACTCATCACTATTGGCTTTAGACAGAAAGCATGAAACTTCTCCAGAGGGAGAGGTTTCTTGCAAATCCATCTTGTACATGTTTCCTTTCCTTGGGGCTCTAAGCAGGATATGCTCATGAGGAATGACCACACCAGGCTTAAGAATAATGCACTCATGCTCAGTAAAGAGCATGTTATGATTCCGATCACAAAGTTGAGATACACTCAGAAGATTGTATCCAAGCTCCTTAACAAGTTTACCTTTTCTATGCTGAGCTTACCATTTGTGACCTTGCCCCTTCAAGAAATGTAACCACCTTCATCTCCTCCAAAAGCAACTGGTCCTCCATCAATCCTTTCAAAGTTCTAGAGTAGTGACCTATTGCCTGTTATGTGCCTGGAATAGCCACTGTCTATGATCCAGATATTTTTGTCTGTCTTCAGCTGTCCCTGCACAAAGAGAAGATTAGTTACATTTGGAAACCCAAGCCTTGCTTGTCTTGGGCTCATTTTTAGAAGGTAATTCAACAGTAATAGATCCTATGGTTGTTCTAAGAGGATCTTGAGCTGTTGTTGATGGAGAATTCTCAGTCACTTGGTCTTTCTTAGATATCCACACCACCTTTGGAGTCTTGGACTTGACCTTCAATACTTTGGAAGCTTTTGGAACTTCGGAAGTTTTGATGACTGAACCTTCAAAAGATTCTATAGACATTGCAGCAAACTTCAGTGCTTCGGAAGAACTCCTTTCTTCCGAGACCAACTTTTCTTCCGAAGTCAATTTTCCACTTCCCTTCTTTTTAGATCTAGAGCTTCCAAAGGAAACATGTTTTCCTTCTGAAGGCTGAATCTTCTTGAGACCCTTTGAAGTCTTGTTTTGGTCATATGGACAGTACCTTTAGGATTGAAGGGACAATCCTTAGCAATGTGAGTGGTACTTTCACACATGACACAATTCATCTTCTTCTTCACAAGAGCCTTTCCATGGAATAGGACTGTCTTTGGTCACATTCCTTCTCCACCTTCATCTTTGCAGATGCTAAGACAATCCTCTTGGGCTGAGGACCGTGCTTGGAGTTTGATGGTCCAGACTGTGCAACAGTGGTACACAGCAGATCAGTCTTCTTCTTGCTACTAAGATGAGTTGAACAAGAACGAGGACTCTTAGCAGAAGAGTTTTGTTTGATGTCTTCAGTCCCTACCACTTTAAACCCTACAGAGATAAAAACTTGTTTATGCTTAGAGTCAAAAGTAGCCTTGATCTCTTGAGCCTTCCTTGCCTTTCTTTTGCTCTTTCTGATCATGTTCTTTCTCATGAACTTGGTCATCACAGTCTCTTATTCTCCTCAGAAGGATAGTGACCCTTCTTGGAATCCTCCTCTTCGCTCTTCTCAGAGGGATTCTTCACTATCTCTTCTTTATCGTCTTCACTCATAGGATCTATGAGAGGAAGCTCATCTTCACAAGTTCCACACCTAAGAGATCTTAGTGACAAGTTTATGTGTGGAGGAGCTATCTCATTGAATCCCAGTCCCTGCCTGTTTTGATAGCACACTTTGTTGTGCAGGGATGAGGATATCATGTTCTTGAAGGTCTCTTCTTTAAGAACACTCTTTTCTGCCCTGGCTTTGCTGATCACAAGCTCAGCCTGGCACTCAGTTAACTTGGTTATGAGATCTTTGATTTGAGTCCTAAAATCTGTGTGTTCATGTTTTAGAACTGAAATGGTTTTCTCTAAGTCCTCTATCTTCAATTTATAATCATTTTCAGACTTTCTAAAATCAGATTTTAAAATGTTTAAGGACTCAAGGTCAGATCTCAGTTCCAAGTTGTATGACCTGTATCTGTTACTTTAGCAATGCATTCAGGAGTACAGAAATGTTCCAATACCTTGGCTTCATCATGATCTGCCATTAGTGCTTGGTTTGGAGAAGCATCTTCCACCTGAAAGCTCCAGTCAAAGCCTCCTTCTTCAACAGCAACAGTAGCTTGCTGCTTTGACTTCTCATTCTGGAGAGCTTTGTCAGTGTAGTTTGGTCTGGATTGTGTTTGGCCACCATTTGTTCTAGGTGCCTTACACTCTCTCGAAAAGTGGCCCATCAAGTTACATTTGTAACACTTGACTTTGACTTTGTCTAGTCCAAACTTTCCACTGGTTGTATTGCTTGGAAACTTCCTTCTAGTCCTCTTGTAGAACTTCTTGGCTATGTGAATGAGAAGAGCCATCTGCTGGACTATTTCCATGTATTCCAGATCATCTGGATGGATATAGTCCAGGTCTTCAAGAATGAAAAGAGAGTTGCCACAGCTTTCATCAGAAGACATAAAAGCTTGAGAAGAGCTTGTCTCTTGGAATGGGCTTCCTTGAGTGTAGTTCTCCCTTGGTGTCTTTGGGAAGGTGATGAAAGGACCCTTTGGTGAATTGTTAGGGTAGCATAAGAGATGATGTTTGGGTTCTATGCTATCCCTTTCAACCACATGTAGGACTAAACCATTTGATTATTGGAGTTGCCAGATGAACCTTGCATGTTCATCTCCATCTGGTAGCCACTGAGAATCCCATATAACTCTGTCAGAGTAAGAGTTTTGAGATTTTCAGTTCTCTTGATCACCACACAGTAGTGTGTCCATTGCCTAGGAAGTGAGGACATGAACTTCCTTACAATGTCTCTATTTTCAAGAGAAACTCCTCCATCCACTAGGGTATCCACAATCTCAACATACCTGAAATACTGCTGAGTCATGGTTTCACCTATTTTGAAGGTGAAGTTTTCAAACTGCTGCTTCAGGAAATCCTTCTTGTTCTCCTTGGCTTTAGAGGAACCCTCATACACCAGTTTCAGTGCATCTGCTTGGCTGTTTTGCACTTCTTGAAACCTCTGTACACAGAGTTTGGAAGGGCAGTTTGAAGGGCTGTCATGGCTTTTCTGTCTATCTCTACTCTCTTCCTATCTTCATCAGAGTAGTTAGCCACATCTTTGGGGATCATACTAGCACCCGTAGTAAAAGGGGTGCTGGGTATGAAAGGTCCATTCTCAATAGACTCCCACATTCTTGAATCAAGAGACCTGATGAAACCTTCCATTCTTAAACACCAGGTGTCAAACTCATCAAAAGTGATCAGTGGGGACTTGTTCATGGTTCCAGTTTCCATATCAGTTTTGGAAATGGCTGCCATTTGAAAAGTTTAGTATTTGTGTATATGAGGGATCTTAAGATGGTGAGATCATATATCAAGAGCCTGTTAGAGCTCTGACAACAAATGCAGGATCGTTGAAGGGTGTAAGTTACAACACAACAACACAAAGAGGAGATTAACTAAACATTGATCAAATAGTGAACTGGATTAACCAAGTTGAGATACTAAGAACACAAGTAATGCAAGAGATAGAACACAAAGAACACAAGTGTATGGTTTTCAAGAATGCAGTATATTCCTTTCTTTATGTTCTATTACAAGTGTTACAAAAGCATAAATGATAGATACAAGAACATGAGATACTTATACTACATCCTACAGCCGGCTATACTTTGAAAGACAGCTGGATACAATTGACTAGACACAAACAAAATCAATTGTAGAGTCAAAAGGCAGATTGCCTTTTGACGTGTGACTATGACATGCCATAGCTCGCTTCCTTATCTATTACAAAAAGGATAAAGTACATAAAATAGAAAGTTATAGACTCAAGACCTCAATGTACAGTTACCAAAAGCATGGACCTTTTCACCAACTCATGTAAGTTGGTGACTTGTAGAGATGTAGCGGAAAGGTGTCCAGCTTTATGGAACAGTACATCAGATAAAGCATGTTACTAAAAGTCTTCGGAAGAAATTTGTCTTCATGAACTTGAAGCTTCGGAAGACTTTGTCTCTGAGGCTTCGGAAGACTTCATGTTTGGGTTCGGAAGATATTGGTCTTGGCTTCGGAAGATTTCACACTTAGAGTATTTTCTGTTTCATGTGTGAAACTTCCTAAGCTTCTTCTTTAATGCACTTGTGCATCATGCAGGATAGACCTAAGATGTTTAGGTTGCATCAGCCTCTTTATTAATCTCTATAACTAAGGCTTTGGCCCTAGTTGATTGGTTAAGTCACACTACCCCTAACATGAGGTCCCGGTTCGAACACGGGCACCCTCATGTTTTAATTTTAAAGGCTTTCAATTTCAGAAATTTTCTTAATATGTATAAAAATTGTTTTTATAAACCTCAAATACTTCCAAAAGCCTTCAAATATTTTATGTGATTTTTCTAAGTTTAAATAAATATGATTTTTAAATTTTATTAATAAAATATTTTAGCAAAGATTGTTTTGGATAATTTCTAATAAAATCGATTAGAACTAATAATTAGAAGATTACTATTAGTCAAAATAATATTTTTACATTTAATATTGTCTAAGTGGTATTTGGTTGTAAAACCTTACTTAAACTTCATACATATAAACCTTATAAATTATTATAAGTGTTTCTTTTCACATACTTATATCAAACATATATATATATATTATATATATGTGTGTGTGTGTGTGTGTGTGTGTTGTGTGTGTGTGTCCAATGAATGATTCTATATAGAAAATATAATTATTGAACAAATCCCAAAATTTTACTTAAGACCCAAGCCCTTGTTAATTTGTTAAACTTCTTATAATCAAACTTTAATCTTGTAAATATATTTATATACTTAGATACATTGTGAAGGCGTTGCGTTGGAGCGTTATTTAATATTTCTTATTAGTCATCATTCTATACGTATTTGATCATGTGAGTATTTCTATACCCCTTTTTCATATTTTCACACTTTGGGAATGAAACATGTTACTTTATAATCATTGCACTTGTAAATTCATTTGATTCTTGTAAACTCTTGGAAATTCACTTATATGTTGTGGTTAGTTGATCTTTGTAATTACCATGTATTGACGAAATCATTGACTATTGCTAGCCTGGCGACGTCATAAATCTATGGGCCTGACAAGTCTACTTGATTAATCTAAGTACACTTAGCTAATCGTATAAACTTGTAAACGTGGAAACTTGTAAACTCCGTGGAAACTTGTAAACTCTCAAGGTTTGATTGTGCATCTGTCTTACATCCCTAGTTACTTTGTTCACTAATCTATAACATGAATTGCCATCTTTTATATACTTATGTATTGAAAACTATAGAAATCTCACCAACATTATGTTGAACTTTTATTTTTAACATGTTTTAGGAAATGTGCAAGTATGATAGCCATCTTTAAAGCATATCACACTTAGGAATGGACCTAGATAAATAAATGAACGGACCTGAAATATTCCTATTATGCATTGTTGATTTTTTATTTGAGACTTATGTTTGTAATGTTACATTTGAAACTTATGATTATTATAATTGGGTTATTAATAGCGTTATGTGGCTGTGAACGATCTTAACCCTCACATCTCGACATTTCCACCGTCAAGGTTGGGGTGTGACAATATATATATATATATATACATATATATATATATATTATATATATATATATATATAATGTTTAGATAATAATAAGACTTCATATGACTAATTAAATATTTATTTTTTAATAAAGTTACATTTGTAACCCTAACTTACACATATGTAAATTTTCACCCTTAAAGTTTTCATGTGTTTAGCTTATGTTGAAATTTAGATCCTTAGCCTTTGATAAATGCTAGGGCATTTCCATGTTAAGTTTTAGAGCAAGATCTTGTATTTACACAAATGTGATCACAGAATCACGTTATGTAAGGCCCTGTTCCCGAGAAGCTTACAGTTGGATCCTCATCGCACATAAAACATATAATTACATTTGCCTTACGAAAATATTGCAGCAGAAACATAAAAAAATAACTTTTCATATCATTACATATGCTTTTGTGAGTTAATACAAGCGTTCATTTCAAAACATCATTCGTTCGCATTACAATGCAAAAATATTAACAAAAGAATGCCATCCAAAAGAGCTGAGTAGCCGCCTCGTGCCATCCTCAACAACGTTTACCTGCCAACTGAAAACGTATAAAAGTCAGCGTTGCTGAGTGAGCTATAGCTTTATAATAAAACATACATTTAAATCATTAAAACTTCTCTTTACTTTCTTTTAGAATCAAACTGTATTTTCATTCATTCGTGATCATACATCATCCGTACATACAAATAATATCATTATTATCTTCCATTACATTCGTTAATTCGTCCATTTTATACGTTCGTCCTTTCGAGTCTGTTACGACAACAGGGTCGCTCACCTCATTAACAAGCACAACTGTTTGCACGCTATCCGAGTCTGTTGCATCCATAGGGTCGCTCACCCCAATTGCCACTTTCAATGATAGCATGCTATCCGAGTCTGTTGCAACCATAGTGTTGCTCACCCCATGGAAACTCATGATAGCTCGCTATCCAGTCTGTTGCACCCATAGGGTCGCTCACCCCAATTGCCACTTTTATGATAGCACGCTATCCGAGTCTGTTGCAACCATAGTGTTGCTCACCCCATGGCAACTTCATGATAGCTTGCTGTTCGAGTCTGTTGCAACAACTGGGTTGCTCACCTCAGATATGTGCTTGCAAGTCTCTCCATCGTTCATTCGTCATTCAATAATGCATGCATTCTTACCTCGTGTTCCTCTTTCATTATCTTTCACTTTACGTACATAATACTTTATTCATTCATTCATTAACATGATACGTAAAGTCATAAGAAAGATAAACATTCATCATCATAAGGAACATATCATACAATCATACAATACCACCAATCATACATCATAGCATACATCACAACATAAAAGACCTCAAAAGTCAACTTACATAGCCCCCGGGAACCTCCCAAGTCTAAGCCTACATTACACTTTTTCCCCAAAAATCAGAAAATATTCTGAGTCCTTAGGCGCATGGGCACTATGCAAGCGCATGGGCACTATGCAGGCGCATGGGGAACACTTAGGTGCATGGGAAACTTTCAGGTGCATGGGCACTATGCAGGTACATGAGTGCCTAGGCGCATGGGGAATCCTGGAAGTCTGGACACTTAGTCAATTCCAGCCCAATTCTAGGTGCATGGGTACTATTCAGGCGCATGAACTTAGGCGTATGGACACTTAGGCGCATGGGCCACTGTTTAGGCGCATGGGCTATACTTAAACCTTTATAAGGCAAATTCGGGCGCATGAGCCTTATCTAGGTGCATGAACTCCCTGTAAAACATGTTTCTAGGATGTTTTCGAACCCAATCATCGAACCCATTTGTTATAAGCTTACCAAGGTTATTCTAAACCTTACAACCTATAAGCATTTAAGAATCATCATCGAACATGCATAATACATACGGGCATACATACTCAAACATTGTAAAAATCATTTAAATACTTTTTAGCCCCAAAGATGTTTAAAAACAATAGAACCGGGGTCTAGAACTCACCTGATGCAACTTGGTTGTATCTTCCTTCTAACCCTCTTTTAAATGAGTTTAAACACCTAAAAAACCCCACCAAACACACACACCCGAACACACACAAACATATAAGCATAAACCCGAGACCAAAACCCAACATAAACACTTAAAAACAACGAATTCATAGCTTAATTCGATCTTCTTCTTCCGAGAGTTTCTGCTCTCTCTCTCTCTCTCTCAATCCAAATGATAAGTGATGTGAAGGGGAGGGTGGGCGGCCATGCCCACCTTTACACCAACTTTTGAAAGATTTTGTCATTTTGGACACTTTTAGTCCCTCCACATAGACTTTATTGCTTTTCTTTCTTTTATTCTTCAACCTCTTATTCTTCCTTTTCTTTTTAAGAAATAACCAGGTGTTACATGTTAGAATGCTATAGTATCACAATGAATCACAATGTATGCTATATAAGATAGTTTGCATAAATAGGTTCTTAAATTCAGCCAATAGCTATATTGAAGTACCAGAATCATCAAAAAGTTAAGCATGAAAACCATGTTTGTTACAATAATTCAAAAATAGAACAGTTATATTATTTTTTAACTATCTTATCTAAGTAGTTATATTTTTAAACATTCATATAAAGATTCTTTTATAAAAAAGTATTTTTATAAAAAATTTGTTTATTAAAAACTCTTGTTTGTAATTATTCTGATTGTTTTAATAAGATTGTTTTTGGAAAAGTTTACATTTTTATAATTTTTTAAAAAAGGACAGATTTAAAATATTTTGTTTAAAAAATGTTTAGTATTTTTGAAAATTTCATATTATATAATTCTTTTAATATTAGTTCTATTTTAACTAAAAATGTGATATTTTATTTTCCTAATCAAATCTTATTTTAAAAAGATACATTGATTTTAAAAAATCAAGATGAGAGAGAGAGAGATATTGTGATGAATATAATTATGTTTTTAATAAGAGAGAATAATTAGTTTTAATGTTTAAATTACTATAATACCTTTTTAGATGGAAAAATAAGGTTATGTCAAAAACATAAAGACAAAGAGGTAGGTTAAGAGAATGACATGTGGCTTTAGAAAACTTGATTTATTATAATATAAATTAAATATATACTTAATTTAAATAGTATTTATTTATAAATATATAATTAGTAAATATAAATTTAAATGTCAATTATAGTACGATAAATAAATAAAACTTAATGAAGTGAATTAAATAATAAAGTATATTAAATGATGTATAACAATATTTATTAAATATTTGAGAGAGACAATGACAAAAATATAAGGGTATATAAAATTTAATTATAAATTTACCATATTATCCCTAAGTCTTAAAATATTAATCAGATATCTATTTTACCACTCGTAAATGTCTTGTACTCATTTGTACATATTGCTATAAAACTTTTATGTTTGACAAAATTACATCTTTATACAAAAAATGTATTATATAGTAGTACATATAATTAGTTAAATAAAATAAGATTTCATTTAAATAATATTTAGGTATAAAAATATGATTGGTAACTATAAATTTAAATGTCAATTATATTATTATAAATAAAAATAAAATTTAATGAAATGAATTAAATAATATTATATATTAAGTAATGTATTAATAATGTGTATTAAATATTACAATGTAACACCTCGAATTTTTATTTAAACGAAAGGAAAGAAAATTAAATAGAAAGAATAGATAATGAGCACAAGTAGAGGGAGATAAAGTATACAAAGTACAAAACTTTTTAATTTGAGGTTTAAAGGGGCATGGTCGCCCATTTCTTCTTCATCTTCTTCATTCAGCTCAAAGGAAGAAAGAAGAGAGAGAGCTCCGGTTTTAGAGAGAAAGAGGAAGAAGCAGCTGCAAAGGTGAGTTTTCTCTTATATGAGCTTGGTTGCAACTGGGTTTCGAGTTCTTGACCGAAGTTCTTGGTGTTTAGTGTTTGTTTTCGGGAGTTAAGAGCTGAATTGAAGGTGCGTCTCGAATTTGAGGGTATTGCTCAAAGGCTGCTCAAGGTGAGTTTCTAGAACCCCTCTTTTACTGATTTTCAACTTGTTTGGGGCTATTATGCATATTAAGTAAACATTTTGAAAGTAACCATGGGTCTATAGCCTTATGTTCGAATATGATGTATGTATGTATGTTTTAGAGTTGATTATGGGCTAGTGTAGATGATTAGCATGTTTAGGTGCCCCTGGTATGTTAGATCTAAGCTTGGGTAGTGATAGAATGATAATCGGGTGATGTTGGTAGCATAGAAAATATTTCAGAAGGTTCTGATGAACATGAACAGTGGCCCATGCCCCCAGCATGTTGACCAGACGCCTAAGTGTTGGCCATGCACCCAAGAGTGGGTCATGCACCTAAACAGTAGGCCATGCGCCCAGCATATTGGCCAAGCGTCTAAGTGTTGGCCATATTCCAGAGGCGGTCCATGCGCCTAAACAGTGGCCTATGCGCCTAAGTGTTGGCCATGCGCCCAAGTGTTGGTCATTCGCCTAAATAGTGCCCGTGCGCCCAAGTGTTGAAACGGCTAAGTGTTGATGCGCCTAAACAGGTACCATGCGCCTAAAGGGATCTAAGTTTAAGTGCAAGATCAAAAAGGAGGTGAGACAGTGTTACCTATAACTATTCGAGAAGCGACAGGTTTCGGGGATGAAACCTCTTTAAGGGGGTAGACTTGTAACACCTCGAATTTCTATTTAACCGAAAGGAAAGGAAAAGAAAAGTAAATAGAAAGAATAGATAATGACCACAAGTGGAGGGGATAAAGTGTACAAAGTACAAAACCTTTTTACTTTGAGGTTTAAAGGGGCATCGTCGCCCATTTCTTCTTCATCTTCTTCATTCGGGTGAAAGGAAGAAAGAAGAGTGAGAGCCCCGGTTCTAGAGAGAGAAAGAGGAAGAAGCAGTTGCAAAGGTGAGTTTTCTCTTATATGGGCTCGGTTGCAACTGGGTTTCGAGTTCTTGACCGAAGTTCTTGGTGTTTAGTGTTTGTTTTCGGGAGTTAAGAGCTGAATTGAAGGTAGGTCTCGAACTTGAAAGGTGTTGCTCAAAGGCTGCTCAAGGTGAGTTTCTAAAACCCTTCTTTTACTGATTTTCAACTTGTTTAGGGCAATTATGCATACTAAGTAAACATTTTGAAAGCAACCATGGGTCTACAACCTTATGTTCGAATATGATGTATGTATGTATGTATGTTTTAGAGTTGATTATGGGCTAGTGTAGATGATTAGCATGTTTAGGTGCCCCTGGTATGTTAGATCTGTGCTTGGGTAGTGATAGAATGATAATCGGGTGACGTTGGTAGCATAGAAAATTTCAGAAGGTTCTGATGAACATGAACAATGGCCCATGCGCCTAACATGTTGGCCAGATGCCTAATTGTTAGCCATGCGCCCAAGAGTGGGTCATGCGCCTAAACAGTGGCCCATACACCCAGCATGTTGGCCATGCGTATAAGTGTTGGCCATGCACCCAAAGGTGGTCCATGCGCCTAAACAGTGGCCTATGCGCCCAAGTGTTGGCCATGCGCCCAAGTGTTGGTCATGCGCCTAAATAGTGCCCGTGCGCCCAAGTGTTGAAACGGCTAAGTGTTGATGCGCCTAAACAGGTACCATGTGCCTGCATAGTGGCAAAGCGCCTGAACAGGGCAGAAACGCCCAAATATTGCCCATGCGCCCAGACTGTTTTACACTAAGAATATTTATGCTCATTCGCCTAGAAGGTCCCATGCGCCTAATTTGGACTTAGGGTTTTCTAAGTGGTTTTTTAAGGGGTAATATCGGGAGATAGGTCTGGTTATGATGTGATGGCTTATGTTTGATGTGTGTTATGTATGTATGATGATGCCTGTATGGTGATGGTGTATGTTTATGATTATGTGTATGTTCCTTATTATGTATGTATGTCTTCCCTTGGCTTTGTGTTGAACGTTAATGAATGTAATGAAGTATTATGTAATGTAAAGTGGAAGATAATGAAAAGAGGAACGTAATGAATAAATCCATGCATTAATGAATGAATGAGAACGTAAGAGGCTTGCAAGTGAAGTATAGGAAGTGCATGGCTCTAAATTCCTTAAGCTCAACCGCGTGAGGTTTAACTAATCCTAAAGTGTGCACGCAAGGGTTCCAGTCTTTGTGACTGACCTTCGGTGATGTACCCATGTTGATGGGGGTGATGTACCTATTTCGATGGGGGTGATGTACCCATGTTGATGGGGGTGATGTACCCATTTTGATGGGGGTGATGTACCCATGTTGATAGGGGTGATGTACCCATTTTGATGGGGGTGTAGTTACCCATAATGTTAGGGGTGAAATATATGATGGTTACCCGAGTCACACATAACTTCAGGGGTGTGGCATAAATCCAAGCATATGTATGAGGTGAGCAACCCTGTTGTTGCAATAGATTCAGATAGCGTGCAATCGTTGAGATTGCCTATGAGGCGAGTGACTCTGTGTCGCAACAGACTCGATAGAGGTCCTTGTCGTGTACTCCGACACAGTGTCAGTCTTCGGACATGAGTCGGGATTATTGCATGAGACGAGATAATGAGGTGAGCGACCTGGCGTTGCAACAACTCGGATAGAGTTCAATCCCTGTGATTGACTCGTATGGGATCTTTGCCGCGTATCCTGGTGTTGTGTCAGTCTTTGGACATGAGTCGGGGGTTTGTGTACAGGCCCCGGCACAGCATCAGCTTTCAAGCATGAGTCGGGGATATTGCATGAGACAAGATTCGGGTAATGAAGAGTGATGAATGAAAGATAATGATGGAAAGAACAAACGTATGAAATAAACGTTAATGAATTATCATAATGATGTACAATACAGACCCTTGTCATTCGACCTCAGTAATCGTGGCTGAGTGCCACGAAGAGGGTAAAGTCTGACCGGATCTATAGAGAGCAGTGAAAGATAATGGAATACGTTGAATGATCGAAGGTTAGCGAACATAATGATAAAGATAATAATTTTATTATCTGTATGTACGTATGATGTATGATCACGGACGAATGTAAAGTGTAGTATGATTTCGAAAGAAAGTAAAGAACGGTTTTAATAAAAGAAAAGTATTTTATTATATAAAACTAGAACTCATTCAGCGTCGCTGACTTTTGTATGCATGATAGTTGGCAGGTATTTGTTGATGCTGAGGAGTTGCAGACATTGATGCATAAGCTACTGGGAGCATTTTGAGGCTGGCATCCGTATTTTGACATGTCTTTGTATTTTGAGATGAAAACAAATGTTGTAAATGAATGAAATGACATGTTTTTAGTTATTAATGAAAGTTTTAAATTCCGCTGCAAAATAAATGTACGTTTTATAATGTTTTATATGCAATGAATGACCAGCTGTAAGCGTCCGGGAACGGGGCCTTACATACATAATTAAAAGAAGTTAATTAAACAAGGGAAAAATGTAACTATTGCATAAAACACTCATAATCTATGCTTAAAATGTTGTATAGTTGTCTTAAACATTGAAAGAAATTACCATCTTATCATTTAAACTAGCTTTAGTAAGCCCGTGTATTACACGGGTTGAATAAACGAAATATCAAATAAAACAAAATTTTATTAATTATAAAATGATATCATAAAATATACGATTAAAATTACATATGAGTAAAATTTATAAGTAATAAACAATTATATCAATTTTTTATCAAATTTTTGTATGAGAAAACCTCTAATATGTACATGAGTTTAAAATTTTAAATAAATAACCTAACGTGACCATTAAAAAAATAAAATATTAACTAATCTTGTCTCGAGTAATTGTAAATGACAAAAAATATAAAATATAATGGTGTAAATAAAAATTGCTTGGAAATTTACTAAAAAAAGAGCCTTATAGAAAGAAGTGCCCATAATGCTTTTCTGTACTAATTATAACGTATAATCATGCACATATTTAGTTGAATTTACTATTAAACTTATGTTCACATAATAATACAACTAAACATAAACAATGCAAAAATCAATCAAAAAAACCTTTTAAATTTTAAATTAAAAAATGATTACTCTATATCTTAATAGACTTGATTAAAGAGTTCTCTAGTAATAAAAAAATATTATAATAAAACTGAATCAAAAGTAAACAGAAAAAAAAATTATCTAATAAATTAAAGAAACCACTTATAAAATAAAATAATTTATTTCTAACGAAATAAAAACAAAAATTAGTTAAAACATCTTAAATTGGTGTGTTTGTAAGTGGTATTATACAATTTTAAAATACATAATTATTTTAGAATTATGATTTAAGACTTATTTTGTCTTTCAAAAAATAAAGATTTGATAACAAGATAATTTTAAAAATTAACCAATAGAGTTTGTTAACAATAAAAATAAGAGATGTATGTTATTTAGTTTAGAATGGAATGGTATAAATTTATATTCTGTAATTTTGGAAACAAAATGTGTATTTAAAAATTTTAATACAAAATTGATATTTAATTCTTTTGGGTGGAAAAAATATTTATTATTAAATGTCAAGTTGACATGTGACATTAGATGGGTTTACAAAATGACATGTGGCATTAAATGGGCTTAGAAAGTAACATGTGGCAATCATAATTACCTTTTTATTAGAATAGTATGATATGTATTATATAATAGTATATATAATAGATACAATAGTCTACACTACATCAAGGTAATTACACAAGTCTCTATCCACATCAAGTTAATTACTCAAGTCTCAGGTGTGGACAATCAACAAGCAATCTCTAGTTTAGTTACTAGTTCCGACTATCATTATAAATGTATCATTATAGACTTCAACAATGAAATTGATGAACTTGTGAGTTTTAGACTAAGTAGTAAAAGTAAACAAATATAAAATATTAACAGATTAAATGATGCATGTTCACAATCAATCCTACCACCCATCCCGTGCTTAAGCCTCAACACATGCCCTGTCAAGCAAAAATCCAAAAACGTCATCAAGAAATGCATGCCGCAACAGTTCATGTATTTATATTCCTTATTCGATTATATTAAATATAATGATATTATTTAATTTACTCTCCAAAATTTTTAAATAACTACAAAAGGAGATGTATTTATAAATGTAAGGGAACAAAACTTTTTAAAAATAAGTTATTTTTCTAATACATAGTAGTGCAGGATAATAAATAACCACACTATCTTATAGCTATAGCCAAGACTTCTATTGATGGAAGTGGATGGACTAAGTGACTCCATTTAAAGCAACGAGAGGATTTTTTAGCAAATATAAAATATTTTCAAACCGGTGGTTTTTAAAAAATTAAAATTTTGTAAAACGGAAGTAACTAAAAATCAGAGTTATAAAATAACAAGTTTTTTGAAAAAACAACTTTTTCATAAACTTGAAATGTAACAAAGTAAATTTAAAAAACACAAGTTTAAAAATTATCTTTATTTATTACTAAAAGCTCTTACTTATATGTAGTTTCAATCGTATTTTAATTCAAAATATCATTTCATAATTTATATATTTATTACTAATTATTTTAATATTTTATTTAATTAAAATTGTGTATTAAATAGTAGCACAGTGTGGATATATAATGTTTCAAAAGATTTGTTTATCATATAACTTAAAGATAAATGTTACTTATTTCCTATAAGGAAACTAATTCAAGCTAAAATATATAGGTATATATATACATATATGTATACATATATGTATACATATGTATATGTATGTATATGTATGTATATATATATGCATGCTACTATTTAATACATAATTTTATTTCAAAATACCATTTCATAATTTTTATATTTTATTACTAATTATTTATTATTTTATTTAAATAAATTTATGTATTAAATAGTGTGGATATATAATGTTTCAAAAGATTTTTTTATCATATAACTTAAAGATACATGTTACCTATTTCCTATAAGGAAACTAATTCAAATTCAGGCTAAAATATAAACTTGATATATATATATATGTGTGTGTGTGTGTGTGTGTGTGTGTGTATATTGTCAGGACCGTGTATATATGGAATACTAACAGATTCTTGGTTTATACCAAATCAAATAGTGCGACATCCTATTTGATTGGCGATCCAATAAGTGAGAACGTTAACCCGATCAATATAAGATTGAAACTAAACAATATGAACGAATAGAAACCGATCATCAACGATCTATGAACTTGGACTGGCTTTCTTGGACGTTCTGGACGGCTAGGGTTCGTGATAATATCAAGTGTTCTTCAATTCTCGAATTCTTCTGTTTTTCCATGAATTAAGTGGTATTTATAGGTTAGCAGTTTCCATTCGTACGACTGAACCATTAGCATGGTTCAGTCGTGTGACTGAATCATGCGATTGATCTATACGCACGACTGAAGGTTCAGTCGTGCGACTGAGTCAATCTTAGGTCTCAATCCAATCTCCTCAGTCATGTGACTGGTCCATACATATGATATATTCATGCCTATGGTCCATAAGTAGGGGCCGTTATCATAAATACTCATTCGACTATGTTGAACACATTACTTAATCATCATTGACTAAGAATCATACACAACACCCTCAAACCTATATAATATGGTCATACATATACATTATACTTTAACACAATAATAATATGAAATAAATAAACATGAATAAACATCAATCACATATTATATTTCATTGAACCAGTTCATTACACATGTGTAAGACATGAAAAACTTTTACATTTAAGCTCATAAACTAGGAACATATGCATCTACAAACTCCCCCTTGGTCCTAGTTTCATTTATCGTCTAACACACTTCACATGTTCTTGGAACTTCTTGTACTTCTCCTCTTTGGTAACTCCTGCATCTATTTCAAATGTAAAGCAGAGTCTTATCACGTGTTAAAATTGGAGCTTGTATAATGTCCTGCGCGTCATAGAACAGTGGCCACTTGTATAATGTGTAGACAGCTTCAGCCGACAAGTTTGTAAGCCACATAGGGTCAAATACCCGAATAGTATCAATCTTTCCATCTCTGTTTAGAACTATGACCGCTTCGCCTGTCCGCCAGTCGTAATACCACCATTTGAAGTGCGGAGTGAAGTCCTGAGGCATTTCCCGTAAGGGAATATTTGACATCGTGTGTGGGGGACTCCACTTTAGCACGACTTTCGGCTTCCTAGATATAGGGTCCACTTCAGACCTATGAATGTACCTCTTCGGTTGTTGAGGTCTGAAGTTTACCCGCCTGGTGTGGTATTCGTTCTTCAACGCAGCTTCAAACCACCCTGACATCTTCCTTGGATTTGCATACATAAGATCTAAACAAGCAAGATGGTTGAGCTCAAAATCAGGAAGAGTCTTCAGATCATGAGGATATCTGAAGTACTCGATCCCCTTCTCTCTTTTTACAGCATAGACTCCTAAGTCCTCAAAATATGCCCACACTATGATTTTGCCAGACACTTTCTGATGACGTTTGACTTTGTAGAGCTTTGTGTAGGCATTCTGCTTTGGCGGCATGCGTTGGGCTTTCATTTCTGCAAAACAAGCCGCCCATTCAGCTTTCTTCAAGTCGACATTAGCGTCCGAAGCTTGGGCTGAGCTTTCTTCTTTCTCCATTTCATCCAGCTTCTCAAATGCAGCACTGCCAAAAATATCACCCAAGTTGGGTATAACATTACCTTCGTGGTCAGTGTACTCTGGATAATGCTCAGCAGTGACATCCTCGATCTCAATCTCATTAACATCGTTTAGCTCATCGTCACTTTCCACATCAACTTTTGGAGCATCTTTTACTAGTTCATCAGGATTCAGCCAGAATATTTCAGCAAGTTATTCTTCTGTTAAGTCATGTATGATCTCTCCCTCTTCTGGAGTGTAGCTCATAGATCTCCTCCTGACTATCCCTTGCAAGTCAATAATCATGGTTAATTGAGTCTTGACCTGCTGAAAGGGTTGGACATCATATTCGTCTGTTCGTAGAGCTTCATCTGTTTGATTAAACATTAAGCACATCACACATAAGTCATTATATAAAGCATTTAAACATAGACAAACATAGATGATGGTTAATTACGTTAATGAAATATATAATTCAAGTACAAAAGTTTTTAAATACAAAAACATCTAATAGTTACTTTTGTCTTGAATAGTGGGTTCTTTAGCTGGAGGAGCGAAGGATGAGGCTCCTTGATCTTGGTTTCTTTTAGTTTGCCTCTCCTGAGCTTGAGGATTTGAGGCTGATGCAGATGCATCACCTTCCTGATCATCATCATCTTCTTGATCTTTTCCGCTCGTCCTCCCTCCTCAACATCTTCTTCAGTATCATCTTCATCCGCATCCTCATCATCATCATCATCATCATCATCATCACCATCACCATCCTTGATCTTTAGAGGCTCACTCTTTGACCCCTTGAGCTTTAGCAGAATCTTCTTATTTTTCTTTTCAAGCTCCTCTATCCTTTTCGCTGAAGTGAACACCAGCTTGTTTTGACTTGTAAGTGCATGGTGGGCTCAGTTTAGAGCTATATCATACAAGTCACTCTTCTCACTAAGCTCCTTGATCTTTTTGGCTTGAGCTACATTCAGTTCCATCATCTTGTCTAACTGAGAAGCCCTAAGCTCATCAGTGGCAAGCAACCTAAGAACAGTGTTGTTTAGGTTAGCCAGCTGTTCCTCTAACTAGATGTGGGGTAGAGTGGGTCTAGCTGTGAATGGAGTGTGTGTGGAAGGACCTGCTGGTGACTGGTGGTGGTAGATGTGGTGAATATAGGAGGTGTAATGTGTGTGGGATGTGGTGGAGTCTCTGTGGTAGTGGTGATGGGATGAGAGATAGTAGTAGTGGGAGGAGTGGTGGTGGTAGTAGTAGCTGTGGGGGTGATGATAGGAGGTGTGGTAGTGGTGGTGGTTGTGGCTGTGGCAGAAGATGTGATTACAGTAATCCTCGGCCTCTTGCTCTTCTTGTCGTGGGGATGTGCCTTTCTCTTCTTCTTGGAGCCCTTACCAATAGGTGCTCCCCCTTGGCTACTGGACTGGTCAGGGGTGTAAGTAGGATCAGTAACATCACAGCAACACCCCTCGACTCAGCCTGGCATCCGCCAACCGCCTCTATGCCTTTTCCAGTGGCCACGACCTGACTCCCAACTATCCTCACGAGAGGCTCATCATCTGACTCATCATCTTCATCAACCAGAAAGTCCAGGTGGATAGTAGCCTACTCAGACCCACCTAGAGCAGAAGAAGATATAGTCGAAGTGTTAGTGGCCCGTGAAGAACTGAAACCTGCATCTCCCCCACCTTGACCATCATCATGGTCATCATCGTCGTCTTCGTCTATGGTGGCCATGATGGGCTTAGTATCAGAATCACTATCATCGTGACGCCATTTGCTCTGAGCGGGCGCCACATAGTCTTCTCTGGCAAGGTGCCCAAATAGTCTCCTCACCGAGGGTTTCACTTGCTTCCCCCGGTAGACCTTCATCCAACCCAGTGTCATATCATCCATTACCTCAAGTACCACTGCATCATCTCTCTCCTTTGGCAAGATAAGAAGCTTTTGATAGATAATCATTTGCAGAAACCATGGGTACATGCAAAAGCCTTCCTTGCATTTGGCCTCGAGGTTCCTATCAGGTAAGAGAAGAGCATGCGTGAGAAACTGAATAGGTGATTCAGTACCAGTGCAACGTATGCATTCTGGATTTGGTCAGACATCTCATCAAATCCACCACGCCTGGAGGCTATGCACTTGATGATCATATGTGCCAAATACTTGAACTGAGGGCATATGTTGATCTTGTTCAGTACGCCGACATTAATGTCACCAACATACTTGATCCTCAGGAAGCATCCCCGAACCGTTAGGGGATGTAGATTAGTTGGGTAGGCTCCATCCTCACCCAGATCTAAGACCCGC
The DNA here is from genome assembly GCA_025506515.1 of Flaveria trinervia. Lineage (NCBI taxonomy): Eukaryota > Viridiplantae > Streptophyta > Magnoliopsida > Asterales > Asteraceae > Flaveria > Flaveria trinervia. The sequence continues at coordinate 13,595,326 of CM046454.1, read as the reverse complement.
CTTAGATCATCCTCAGTAATCTCGATCTCTTGTCCAAATATGGAGCTCCGTATACAGTATGGCTCAACGGACTGGTCAACCCTGGCACAATCCCAGAATGCCTGCTGAATAGATCTGTATGGAGTACATGGGGTAGAAATAGCCTTGTGGATCCTCGATCTATTTAGGAAGGAAATAATCCCTGAGAACTCAGAAGCATTTCGAGATGTAGCATCAAGATGAGCACAGATGTTGTGCTTGGTGCTCATAGTCCATCTCTCAGCCATGTTGTTGTAACACAAGAAACATATACATTAGAGATGTGTATTAGGGATGAAACTTGAAACTTCAACTGTTTTAGATCAAATTGGTTCATTCGTGCGATTGAACCATACGACTGAGTTCAGTCGTGCGATTGAGCCTACGGCTGAGTTCAGCCGTGCGATTAAGCTTGCGACTGAACTTAGTCGTGTGTTAAGCCATGCGGTTGAGTCAGTCGTGCGACTGAGTCACCAAATGATTCAATCGTGTGATTAAATCTTGTACCTGGCTCAATCGTGCGACTGAAGTTCATCCGAAGTTTCCATTAGCAGAAGACTCTATGCGACCCTCCGACCCTGAATCTTGGTCAAATCTTGATGTTAGATGTTGTGTTTATGCTCATTATATTCTCAGGAACTCTAAATATCACTTAATGTCCTTCATTTTAACGATTATGTCCAATTACATGGTCTATTTGAAGAGTTTTACTGATTTCTTGATTTTAGTCGATTAGGTCAGTTAGGGCTTGATTTCACCGGTCATTTTGATCGCTTTAAGTCTCACAATACCTGTAGATGAACAAGAGATCGGTTAGTAACACAATCGGCAAGTAATCAAGGTGAAACGAGATTTTGGCAGAGTATCTACATATGAAGGTTTTTTTGTATGCTTTGAAGGGGGGTGAGAAATGCGACCGCCTCACCCCTCTTTTTATAATGTCTTAATGTTCAGTCGTACTACTGGACCGATACACATGCTCCAGTCGGGCGACTGAGCCCATACTCATGCTTCAGTCGTGCGACTGGGGTTCAGTCATACGACTAGCTCATACTCCTTGATCCATTCGTGCGATTGGTTCAGTCTTGTATTCCAATCGCATGGTTGTTCCATACTTATGGTACAATCATGCTATTGGCTCATACTTGTGATCCAATCGTGTGATTGGCTCATACTTATGAGCTTGAGCCCTTTACACTTTCAACCCTTTAAAATGTTAACATTTGATAACATTATGACCTTTTAACACCATTTGATCACCTCAGACGTGATCCTTTTAGTTTAAGACCGATTGATCACCTCAGACATGATCCTTTTAGTTTAACACTAATTTGTCACCTCAGACGTGGCCCATTTTAGTAAGTGATTCACAGAGTATATCCAATTGTATAGTTCGACGATTAATCCTACAAATGACTAGAAAATAGAAAATAACTTAGAAATTTAGAAGTAAACAAGACATATTTTTATTGTTTTGGGTTTGAGCTGAACTGTTTCAAGATGATTAGATCATTTCTGGAACATTCATTATTGGAATCATACAGGTATACCAGAATCATTTGGGAACTCCTTATTAATATGCACTTGATGCTAGATTCTTGTTGTGTCTAAGAGTCATTTGCACTTTTAAGAAATCATACTAAAGCTATAAGATGCACATAATGATTTTGACTTTCAAGAATTGCAGTCACGATGATTGTCAGTATGTTTATCCCCTTAAATTCATACACAGACTTTTGACTTACAATGGTGATGAACTAGGTTTTATTATTTCAACAAGCATTTATGGATCTCACACTTATTTAGTAATCAACATTCCTCAGGAGATTTTTGAGCGGTCTACGGGTATTGGACAAGAAGAAACTATTCTAAGAGCTTTCAAGGAGATGCCAAGCCTCAGGTCAGTGCCATCGCACAACAAAGAGGCGCAAACAACAATGAATTCTAGAATATTTAGGTTATGCTTATCCTCAGGTCAGTGCCACCGCACAGCATAGAGGCATACAACCTATCTTCTTGTTAGAGCATTTATTTTTCTTTTGCACACAATGCACCAACAACTTTATTCATTAGCTTGATTGCTTTTAGTAGTTTTTACATGTGCTTTGCTCATATTTATGGTCATCCACACACATTTGTGGTGTTTATTTTGCTCGTCACCCCTTATTGGAAATGCGTTGATTGTGTTAACCAGGGATAAGATGAGAACCCACAGCAAGTTGAACAAGTTAGTTTGAATTTTTAATTCACCAATGAAGTCTACTCATCTATTGTGTTGAATCTACCGACACATCATATAATGAACTAGCAACCTCTAGGTCAACTTTCTCTATGTTATCTCAGTAGCCAACAAGTTTAACTATCGTTTTTCTTTAGTTTTGCTTAGACTTCTCAGACTTGTACTTTAAATTTCGCATTTTAAGCACACTAGTTTTGAAGTCCCAACCAATTCGTTCCCTGTGTACTATCATTTCCATAGGCTTTGAATCATAATCACAGATTTGATTTCATTTCTATTAGCTAAGTTGCCTCCCCCATTTTTTATATAGTAATTAACTACTTCACGAATTAAATACTAGACTAAAATATTCTCCCCCTAAAATTCTAAAACCGAAAATCTTTTTGTGTTTTTGGATTTTAATAGACAGGTAAGGAAAATAAAATTAAATAAAAGAAATAAAATAAATACATTGGTCAGACTACGAACTTTCGTTTTCTTGAATCACATCACTTTTATTTTTCACGCCATTAGCCTCTAAAAGATATAAAAACCTAGGTTTGTCAAATGCTTTTATGTAGAGGTCGGCGCGTTGAATATCAGTATTAATTTTAACAACATCGATTAATTGTTTTTCAAAACAGTCACATATAAAGTGATACTTAATACCGATGTGTTTAGTTTTAGGATGTTGGATCGGATTTTTGGTTACTGCAATAGGAGCAGAATTATCAACAAAAATAGGAGTGTTAGAAAATTGCAAACCGTAGTTGCGCATTTGCTGTTGAATCCAAATTATTTGTGAACAGCAACTAACAGCAGCGACATATTCAGCTTCACATATTGACAGAGCAACGAAGATCTGCTTCTTACACTGCCAGGTGACTAACTGTCTACCAAAGAACTAACATCCCGCTGATGTTGAATTGTAATTCATTTTGCAACCACCATAATCCGAGTCATTATATGTTGTAAGCTCAAAGTCATCGTCATGAGGATACCACAACCCGAGTGTTGGAGTACCCTTCAGATAACGAAAAATCCTTTTACTCCGATGAGATGGTTTACTTTTGGTTTCGCCCGATATCTGGAGCAAAGACACATTGCGTACATGATATCAGGACGCGAGGTTGTGAGATACATGAGAGATCCAATCATTCCTCTGTACATGGTTGCATCGACCAGATCACCATTTTCATCGGGTGCCAGGTCATGGTTCGTGGCAAGTGGAGTTCTAGCTGTTGAAGCATTCTCCATGTCAAATCGACTGAGGATATCTCCTACATACTTGGTCTGATGTAGGAATATTCCCCTTGGTGTTTGATCCACCTGTAAGCCGAGAAAGAACTTCATCTCTCCCATGGCACTCATGTCAAATTCTGCTTTCATTACAGATTCAAATTCTTTACATATACTTCATTTTGGAACCGAAGATTATGTCATCAACATGAATCTGTACCAGTAGTAAGTCACCATCTTTTTCTTTGATAAACAATGTATAGTCAATCACTCCTCTACGAAAACCATATTTCACCAGATAAGTTGAGAGTTCTTATACCAGCGTCTAGGGGCTTGATGGAGCCCGTAGAGAGGCTTGTCCAGCTTGTAAACTCTGTCCCGACGATAAGGATCCTCAAATCCTTTGAGTTGACTAACATAGACCGTCTCACGGATTTCACCATGAAAGAATGCACTCTTTACATCTAGTTGATAGACTTTAATCTTCATGTAGGATGCATAAGCTAGAAATATACGTAGCGCTTCCATTCTTGCCACTGGTGCAAACACTTCATTGTAGTCAATGCCTTCGACTTGTCTAAACCCTTGAACCACAAGTCGAGCCTTGTTTCTGATTATGACCCCTTGGTTATCTTTCTTGCATTTCAACACCTATTTAGTGCCAATCACCTTAGCACCTTTTGGTTTGTCCACATGGGTCCATACTCGTAACTTCTTAAACTGTAGGAGTTCTTCTTGCATCGCACTAGCCCATGCCTCATCGTTTAATGCTTAACTAACATATTTTGGCTCAACTTGAGACACAAAACATCGATATGCTCCATCATGAAAGTATCCCTTTTCCATTACCGAAGTATAGTCAGCTGAGTATAGCTGATTTCTGGTCTATACTCCCGATCGAACATCCCCAATAACATTGTCCAAGGGATCATAAACGTTTAGCTGAGATCCGGGAGTTGTTGGAACTGCCACCTCATTATCCAGATTGTTAAACTCAGGTTCAGGATCTGTAGCTGTTGGAGTACGAGGTTCCAAAGTATTAGAGGCATCAGGATTTGATGCTTGTGTACTTTCATTTGTAGGAACTTCTTCCTCCTGGTCCTCATTAGCAGTCTCAACTGCCTCATCATCAGATGAAGACTCACTCATTTCAAGGTCTCCCCTGAAGGGCTAGAAGAATCATCTAATGGACCGGTTGATGTCGAGTCTAGTGGAGAAGTGTTAAGAGCATCATACATCATCCTAGCAGAAAGCTCATCATCAGTATGAGAAGGTGGTAGATTGAAGGATTTAAAGAATCCATCATAGTCAAAGAAGAATGAGAGTCCTTTCCCAGTTGGGGGGGGGGGGGGTGGTGAATCTTTGTACGTCAATGTTGCACCACACTTCTACCTTACCCATTGAGTTGTTGTAAACTCTCTTGTCTGGTATGCTGTATCCGAGAAAGATCCATTCTTCTGCCTTTTCACTGAACTTCCCAGTTTGAGTCTTCTTCAACAATGTTCATGGTGCGCCAAAACGGTTCTAGATACTCCAAGTTATGTTTACGTCGCTGGAGTAGTTCATAACATGTTTTCCTATGTTGTTTGACCACCAAGACTCAATTGAGTATGTAACAAGCATTTTCCACTGCCTCATTCCATAATTGAATAGGCAATTTCGAGTCAGCTAGCATGTGTCTAGCAGTCTTTATCAAACTTTGATTCTTCCTTTCAGCTACCCCGTTCATCTGTGGAGTGTAGGCGAGGTGAATTTATGAACAATTCCTCTTTCTCTACAGTATGCCTCCATCCACTGATTCTTGAATTTAGTGTCGTTATCTGATCGAACTGCCTAACTTTCAGCTTGTAGAGTGATTCCAATATAGTTACCAGATGTTTGAATGATTTAAAAGTTTCTAATTTGGCTTTCAAAAACATCACCCAAGAGAATCTTGAGTAATCATCTGTTACTACAAGCAATACAGATCTCCAGCAATACTCTTTGTGCTAATAGGGCCAAACAGATCCATGTGTAAAAGCTTGAGAGGCATATCAATAGAGTTAACTTTCTTTGCCTTATGAGCCTTCTTGGTCTGTTTCCCTTTATTGCAAGCTATGCAGAAGTCTGGAAGCTGGAAGTTCTTGACATTTACACCATTCACTAGATCATTCTGAATCAAGTGTTTCATCTTCCTAGGGTTGATGTGCCCCATTCTCCTATGCCACGAGACTGAGTCCCTCTCAGTTGCCTTTAACAAGAAGCATTGAACCCTGTGATCAGTTATGGATGCTTTTGATAGATCCAAGACATACAGATCGTTATATCTTGAAGCTGACATGAGAAACTTGTCCTCCTTAATCACATAGTTTTTCTTCAACATGTAGCACTTCTTGTTGTCAAATAGAACCTTAAAGCCTTTATCACAGATCTGGAAGACTGAAAGTAAATTGTTCTGAAGTTGTTGAACGTAGTTTACCTTGTCAAACTTTACTTTCTTGTTTCCTACTTTGCCTTGTGCTGTGATGTAGCCTCCTTTGTTCCCAGCAAATGAAACATGTCCCCTTTTGATTTGTTTGACGTTGAAAAGGATGGATGAATTTCCTGTCATGTGCTTGGATAGCGCTGTAGCGGACACCCTGCACAGTCAAAGAAACTTGTTAGTTCAGATTTGGGACCCAAGCCTTAACTGGCTTGGGCGACCCAAAGGAATCACACATCATAAACTCAACCCATTTCCTTTAAAGGATTAGGGCATATTTTTCTTCTTATCATTCTCACTATCAGACCCTATACTTGTTTTTTCTTTCCATAAGCCAGTTTTGTATAAGGCCAGTTTGTGGTAAACAAACGACTGACTTATGGTTTGAACTTTTGGTTCACTAACACTCCTAGGTGGAGTGTTAGATCTTATTTTAGAAGAACTTGGTTGTGTATCATAAATTTGAATTTTTTTTCTGGGCGTCTGATAGTAAGGACAATTAGTAGAAATATGTCATTGTTTTCCATAACTGTAGCAAGATCTTGCTTCTACAGATTGAAGAAAAGTTTTATGTGATGTTGAGTTTAGTGAAGGTGTGAGGTGTATCTGGTTTGGTTTTGTCATTACTCTTTTAGATGTTTCATCTTTATTAACAAAATTAATTGATTTAACATTTTGAACATCTTTAACTTGCCCGTTGATTAGACTTTGATGATTAACACATTTGTGGTTAACTGGTTTAGTCAGTTTGGTTTTGAATTTGACTTTGGTGAACCTGACCTTACATTAACCCTTATAAATGCATCATCCAAGTGCTCAATTGGCATCTTGTCTTTTGATTTCAAAGTATACTCCTTCTGTTTAGTGTCAGATTTCACTGTTTACCCGTGGAATTAGGATCACTTGCTAGAGGAGTAGACACCACATGATCCTTAATTGGGTTGTTATTTATAGGTCTACATTTTGCATTCAAGAGGATCTCATGTGGTGGTGGAAATACTTTGTATCCCAAACCTTTCCCATTGTTTCATTCTTTCACTAAGTTCTTTACTATGTGAGAAGAACTAGTCTAACTATGCAGTTTTTGTTTTAGTGAATTAACTTCGACTTCTAAAACTGCTTTCTCTTTTTTTGTTTCTTCTAATGAATTTAAATAAAACTTTATATCATTTGATTGATTTAAGGCGACACCTTCGGTTTCCCTTAGTTGTTTACCCAAAAGTTCTATCTTTTCTTTAAAACTGCACTCATTTGTTTTAATATACGATTAACTTCAATGCAGAGTTCTAAGTCATTTACTAACTTATCATTGTGTTCTAATAACCTAGAAAATTTTAGATCTGTACTTTCCCTAAATTTTCAACATTTAGAACAAGCATGTTATTAAATAGTTTATCTAAAGAACTTACATGTGAGGAGTCAGTTGAATCAACCATCAATACAGAGGTATACTCTTCTATTGTTGTAGATTCTGAACTTGTTGCTCTGAGCTCTTCCTCAACCAAGTGGTTTACTACATTCATAGCTTCTTCTGTATATGACATCGCTTGCTCAGCTACAATCTCACCTTCACTGGCAGATCCATCATCCAATGCTTCGACAAAAGCAATGTTTGATTCTCCAGGAGAGACAAATCGGAAGGACCAGTCTTGTTCTTCATCACCTTGGGCATTTGGTGCTTTAGTCTCTTTATTTGAAGAACTAGTTCCAACCATGTCTTTGTCTAGATGGTTGAAAGTAGGAAATGGGTTACCATTTCTAGTTTTCTTGGCTTCACACATTCACGTTTAAAATGCCCCCTTTCACCACAGTTGAAGCAGGTGACCTTGGTTTTGTCGAAACCAAAACTCGTATCTTTTGTGGCTACTAGATTCTGCCCCGTCTTCTTGACAAACTTTTTAGCTCGTCTAACTGCACTTGCTAGAGCCCACATGATATCCATTATTTCCAGCTCGTTCGCGTCAACCTGCTAGTAGTCTTCATCTGCAAGATGATAATTTCTGATCTTCCCAGCAACCAACCATCATATGATTGGACCATTGCTGCTAGAAGATCCATATGCTCCTTTGCAACTTCCACTGCGAGATTCTCGGTCTTCAACTTCATTGTATTGGCTTCAGGCACTATGTATTGAGTCGACGATGACCCAGTGTTTCTAGTCCTGAAGTAGTGGTTTGGGAAGGAGCCGCGAAACTGGACACATATGTTGTTTGTAGTGTGCTCTTGAACCAGTTGGAGTGGGAACTGAGTTATATAGTGAAGAATTCTGAATGTAGGATCCTTTCTTTATAAGGCCCTGTTCCCGGGATACTTACAGCTGGTTGATCATCGCACATAAAACGTACATTTCATTTATCTAACGTAAACATTACAGCAGAACATTCAAAAATGACATTTCATTTCATTATAAAAGCTTTTGCCAAATAATACATCGTTAACCAGTTACAAATACATTGTTGCGTTACATTACAAAAGCATTATATAAATGGATGCCATCCTAAAAGAGCTTAGTAGCTACCTCGTGCCATCCTCAGCAACACTATCTGCCAACCGGAAACACATAAAAGTCAGCGTTGCTGAGTGATATCTAGTTTTATAATAAAACATATTATATCTTTCATATAAAACGTACTTTACTTTCATGTGATCATACATTATACGTACACATAGATAATATCATTATTATCTTCATTATTCGTTCTTTCATCATTACATCTTTTCCTTTCATCAAAACCATGAACTTTACCCTTCATGCTCATGGTACTAGGCCTAACCCTATCATAGACCTCATTTACGGTGCACAACATCTCTGGCCACAGTACCTAAGATAAAGTTCAAGTATACCATTGTCATGTGTTATGCCCTTCATGCTCATGGTACTGGACCTAAGCCTATCATAGACCTTCATTCACGGTGCTCAACACCTCTGGCCACAGTACCTAAGGCAAGCAATAATGGTTCCATACAAATGGTCAATCACAAAGAAAGACCTCAATGTGCATCCTTCCGGGGTAGCGAACCCGCACACCGTTGGGCTCACATCTTTTAATGGTGTGTCCTGACATACAAGGCTTGCAAGACTTTCTTTACTTTCATCATTCATTAATGCATGCATTCTTCCTTCATGTTCCTCTTTCATTATCTTTCACTTTACGTTACATAATACTTTGATTCATTCATTAACATTCAACGTAAAGTCACGGGAAAGATAAACATACATCATAATAAGGAACATCAACATACACGGTCATCATCATCATACAGGGCAACATCATACATACATAGCATACATCATGCATAATCATGAAACATCATCATCATCATGCCCAACATACCCTCTAATGCATCACAGTCATCTTACATGAACTTACGAGAACTTTCACGTCAAAACCTTCATATGCACTTTCCCCCGAAGTCAGTAATTAAACTATGCTTTCCTCGGTACAACAGCCCCTATTCGGGCATATGGGCACCCTTCAGTCGCATGGCCTCTAGGCGACTGAACATCATGCAAATGGACCAATGCGGATGAACATCTATGCGAATGAACACCCATGCGAATGGACCTAATGCGGATGGAGTCAATGCGGTTGAGTCCCGTGCGAATGGTACTAATGCGAATGAACACTTATACGAATGGGCTCTCAGTCGTACGAATGAACCCTCAATTGTGCGAATGAACCCTCAACTGTGCGAATGAACCTCAATCGTGCGAATGAACCTCAATCGCACCTCATTCGGCCATATGGCCTCCATTCGGTCACCTAGCCCTAGCTGATGCAGAATGCAGTTCATCCTGAATCCAATCTGCCATTTTTGACCTCCAAGCTCATCCAAACCCATTATAAGCCCAAATCAACAATTCTAAACCTTAGGAATGCATACCACAACACCAATCAAGCACACACAAGCCCAAACACAAGACCCAAACGAATCATACACATACCCACACATACATAAACTGGTCAAACACACACACTTCAAAACCTGATTTTTAGATGTGTTCCCGCCCCAAAATCATTAAAAAATGTGTAAAATAGGGGTCCTAGAACTCACACAAACGACCACAACGAGAAGAGCTTTGATTAGACTCGCTACATGACGATTTTGCTCTCTTGAATCAACCCGAACCAACTTTTCTCCCTTTTTCTCTCTTCTTTCTTTCTTTGCTGAAATTTTGGAAATGTAGGGAGGGTGTGGGCTGCCCTCCCCTCTTATGCTCCTTCCTTCCAAATTTTCTCATGTTTTGGCAAGTTTGGTCCCTCGACTTTAGACTTTATTTCTTTTTCTTCTTTCGTAGGCTTCAAAATAAATAAATAACCGGGTGTTACAAGTCCACCCCACTTAAATAGGTTTCGTCCCCAAAACCTGTTATTCCTCAAACAAATGTGGGTAATGTCGTCTCATTTCTTCCTCAGTATCCCACGTTGACTCAGATCCTTTCATGTGCTTCACTGTACACACACAAGAGAAACCACTTTATTTCTCAGCCTCTTTTCCTTTCGATCAATGATTGCCACTAGTTGCTCCACATAATTGAGCCATTTGTCTACTTCGATATCCTCCAGTGGAACAATCATATCTTCATCTGTCAAGCACTTTCTCAGATGAGATACATGGAATGTCGGGTGAATTCCACTTAACTCATATGGTAACTCCAGTCTATAGGCCACCTCTCCTACTCGAGCAATGATTCAGAAAGGTCCTATACCTTGGGCTCAACTTGCCCCACTTCCAGAATCAGATAATGCCCTTCCAAGGTGAGACCTTCAACATAACCCGATCACCCACCTGGAAGTCAATCTGTCTGCGTCGTTTATCAGCATACGACTTCTGTCTATCTTTGGCTGCCTTCATGAAGGCCTTGATCTTTTCAAGCTTCTCAGTTGTAGCCTTGATTACCTCGACACTCCCTAACTCCTTCTGACCAATATCACCCCAACAAACGGGTGTTATGCATCTCCTACCGTATAACATCTCATAAGGTGGCATACCAATGCTGACATGATAATTGTTGTTGTATGAGAATTTGTTAGGATCGTGTATTGAATGAAATACTAACTGAAATACGTGTATACTGAATCAAATAGTGCGGAATCCTATTTGATTGGCGATCCAATCAGTGAGAACGCACGTAGAAACAATTGTAGATTGAATCTAAACGTTAAGAGCGATTGGTAATCGATCTAGTGCGATCTATGAACTTGGAACAGGTTCTTAGAGGTCTCTAAACGGCTAGGGTATGATTTAGTACGTAGGTTTTCAAAGTGTTTTGTTTTTCCATGATTTAAGTGGTATTTATAGGTTAGGATTTCTCATTCGTCGACTGAACCATTAGCATGGTTCAGTCGTGCGATTGAGTCATGTGGTTGATCCATTCGGATGACTAAGTGTTCAGTCATGCGACTGAGTCAATCTCATGTTACAATGATGCGATTGATCCAGTATCCTGGTTTAGTCGTGCGACTGGTTCATTAGCATAAAGTTGTTCATGCGTATGGTCCATTAGCATGGGCCATTCACATGAGAACTTCACATGACTAAGTTTGAATATGTTTCCTAATCATTATTTGACTTAGATCTATTCAAACAACCACGAACGTATATAGTTAGTTCAATACGCGTTAACACACAATAACCAATGAAATATTAAACATTATAAGCATAAACCACACATTGTATTTCATTCAACCATCCATTTACATATATGTAAGACATGAAAGACTTTTACATTAAGCTCATAAACTAGGTACATATGTATCTACAAACTCCTCCTTGGACCTAGTTTAATCTATTGTCTAACATTCTTCATTAGCTCTTCATAATTCTTGTACTTCTCCTCTCTTGTGACTCTTGCATGTATTTCAAAAGCAAAGCAGAGCCGTATCACATTCTGGAATTGGAGAGCTTGTACAATATCCTGCGAATCATAGAACAATGGCCAATTGTATAAGGTGTAAACATCATTAGCCGACAAGTTAGTGAGCCATATGGGGTCAAACACCCTGATAGTTTCCATACTACCATTTCTGTTCAACACTATGACCACCTCTCCTGTTCTCCATCGTAGTACCACCACTTAAAGTGTGGAGTGAAGTCCTGTGGCATTTCCCGTAGAGGGATTCTAGACATCGTGCGCGGAGGACTCCACTTCAGCATTATTTTTGGCTTCCCAGTTATTGCATCAACTTCAGATCTTCTAATATACCTCGTTGGTTTTTGAGGCTTGAAGTTGACCCATCGGGTGTGGTACTCTCTCTTTAAAGCTACTTCAAACCAGCCTGACATCTTAGGAGGGTCAGCATATAGCAACTTCAATTTTGCTAGCTGGTTAAGCTCAAAACCCGAAGAGTCTTCAAATCATGTGGGAATCTGAAGTACTCGATCCCCTTCTCTCTTTTAACAGCATAAACGTTAAGACTTCAAAATAGACCCACGTTATAATTTTTCCTGACACCTTGTGACGCTTCTTCACTTTATAGAGTTTAGTGTAGACGTTTGACTTTGGAGCACTGCGCTGGGCTCTAATTTCTGCAAAACATGCAGCCCTTTCAGTCTTTCTGATATTGACATCGGCGTCTGAGGCTTGGGCCTTGTCTTCCTTCTTCTCCGACTCTTGCTCCATTTTATCCAGAGTTTCAAAAGTATCACTAACAAGGGAGTCACCCAGATTGGGGACTACATTTCCCTCCTTGTCAGCATACTCTGGATAATTCTATGCAGTGACGTCTTCAATTTCGATTTCATCGACATCGTTAAGCTGAGCATCACTGTCTATGTCCACCGTAGGAGCATCCTTCACGGTCTCATTGGGATTCAGTCTAAACATCTCAGCAAGTTGCTCATTAGTAAGGTCGTGGATTATTTCTCCTTCTTCAGGAGTGTAACTCATAGACCTCCTGACTATCCCTTGCAGATCAAGCATCATTTTGAGTTGAGACTTGATCTGCTAAAGGGAAGCAACATCATACTCATCTTGCTAAGATGTGTGATCTGCTTGATTTAAACATATAAACATATCATGCATGAGTAAATAATCAAAGCAGTAAACATCAAATATATACTTAAACTTTAATTACATAACATTAATCCAAAATTCAATTACAAAATTTTCAAGTACATAAATATCTAAACATTACTTTTCCCCTGAATCGCCGACGCGTCAGTAGGAGGGGCAGAAGATGAGGCTCCTTGGTCTTGATTTCTCTTTGTACGTCTCTCTTGACCTTAAGCTGATGTTGATGCAGCTGCATCTCCTTCTTCATTATCATCATTATTCTGCCCTTCCCTTGTCTCTTCCTTTTCACTGGCCTCATCATCATCACTATCATCATCTTCACCATCATCATCATCATCATCATATCGTTCTCTATCTTGAGTGGCTCATCCTTTGAGCCCTTGAGTTTTTGCATGATGGTCTTGTTTGATGCCTCCAATTCCTCTATCCTCTTTGCTAAGTGGATGTTTTGCTCCTGGAGTTGGGCAATTTGCTCAGCTTTTTGTGAGATCTACTGTGCTTGGGTAGCGTTTAGCTCCACAAGCTGACATAGTTGGGTAGTCTTCTCCTCATCAGCAGCTAACAGCTTCAGCACCATACCGTTGAGTGCTGACAGCCGTTCCTCTACCCCAATAGGGGGTAGAGATGATCTTGTGTGGTATATAGGGTGGGATGATGCTTCGGCTTGGTGGTTAGTGGTGGTGGTGGTTGCAGTGGTGAAGATTGGGGGTGGTATAGATGTAGGTGGTGGTGGATTGGATGTGGGTAGTGGTGGGATGGGTGTGGGAGTGGTGTGTGAGGTGGTAGTGGTGATGGCAGGTGGTGTGGTACCAGTGGTGGTGGTAGTGGTGGAAGGTGTGGCTGAGGTAGTGGTTGTGGTGGTAGATGAGGGTAAGTGGTGAAGTGGGTGTGGGAGTGGTATGTGAGGTGGTAGTGGTGGTGGCAGGTGGTGTGGTAGCAGTGGTGGTGGTAGTGGTGGAAGGTGTGGCTGAGGTAGTGGCTGTGGTGGTAGCTGAGGTCAAGGTAAACTTCAGTCTTTTCCCCTTCTTACCATAGGGGTGATCCATCATCTTCTTCCTTGAGCCTCTAGGCACTGAGACTCCCCCTTGGCTGCTGGGTAGGTTCGGGACATACGAGGGATATGACTCAATAGCAGCATCCCCGGACTCTCCTGGGCGTCCACCAACCGCCCTCAAACCTCTCTCTGTGGCAACCATCCTGCTACCCACAGTCCTCATCAGAGGCTCCTCACCACTCTCTATCTCCTCATCAGGAGGACAGAAATCCTGGTGAAAGCTGGCAGTGGTGGCATCTGTATGAGTAGGGGGTGGAGATGTAGTATGAGCAGGGCTGGCCCTAGAAACAGCAGGGCCAGAATCTCCACCCATGTCTCCGTCATCATCATCGGAGTCATCAGATGGAAGAGCAATCTGCTCAACATCTGAATCACTCTCCTCGTGGCGCCACCTTCGCCTTCTCGGCGCCACATACTCCACCTGGGCCAGATGCCCGATCAGTCTCTTAACAGGGGGTTTGACTTGCTTTCCCCTGTAGACCTTCATGCGGCCTAGTGTCGTGTCATCCATCACCTCCAATGACACCGTATCTTGGCTCTCCTTAGGCAGAGAGGGCAGCCTCTCATCAATGATTATTTGGAGAAACCTCGGGTACATGCAAAAACCCTCTTTGCCTTTAGCCTCCAGATTCTTAATGAAGTATGAGAATATCATGCTCGAGAAGCTGAAGTGGTGGTTTAGTACCAGTGCCACGTAGGCATTCTAAATCTGGTCTGAAAAATCATCAAACCCACCCCTTCCTAGAGGCTATGCACTTAAGAATCACATGTGATAAGTACTTGTACTGGGGACACAGGTTGCTCTTGTTGAGCACCCCAGCATTTATGTCCCCAGAGTACTTAATCCTGAGGAAGCACCCCCTCACTGTCAGAGGGTGAAGCCTGGTCGGGTGATCTGCATCGTCACCCAGATCAAGTACTCGTCGTATATCATCAGCAGTCACCTTAATAGCCTGCCCAAAAATAGTGCTCCAGATGCTATACGGCTCATATGAACGATCAACCGATGCCCCCTCCCAGAAGGCCTGCTGTATAGACCTATAGGGAGTGCACGGTGTGGATATAGCTCTATGAATTCGGGATCTCTTTAGGAATGCAATGATCCCTGCAAACTCGGCACCATTCCAAGTTGTGGCATCCAAATGGGCACAAATGTTGTGCTTGGGGTTGATGGACCACCTATCAGCCATCAATCTGTAACACAAGAGGCATACAAGTTAGATCATCACGCAACAGAAACCATTTGTAATTAACATGTTTGAAATCAGTCTGGTTCAATCATGTGATTGAACCTTACGACTGAGTTCAGTTGGTTGACCTAACAGGCGACTGAATACAGTCGGGTGACGAAACATGCATCTGAGTTCACTCAGGTGACTGAGCCTCCAATTGTTCAGTCGGCTGACTGAGCTCATTCATATTATCCATTCGGCTGACTGAGTCGTTCGACCAGCTCAGTCGTGCGATTGGAGTTAATCCGGGTGTCTAGTCGTCGGACCTACTGTCTGTTCGAATGAAATTCGAATTTTGACCATTATTCAAATTAGACGTCGTGTTTTGGTTCATTAGACTCGCAATCAATCTACTAATCACCTAATAACCTAGATTTCCACAGTTTACTTAGTTTAGTTAGGTTATTTGTCCAATTTTAGTTTCGGGTCTTGGTTAGGGCCGAATGTCGTGATTTAGGGCTCAAATCAACCGAATTTTGTTGAATAGCACCGCATTATACCTGTATAATCACCAGGGAATGTCAGAATATCGAAATAAGGTGGCAAATTTGGTCTGAAGAAATTTCCGCAGAGTAACAACACTTTATGCGATTTTAGGGCGAATGGGGGTGATGAGTTTATGCGATCGACTATGGCCCTATTTATACTGAATCTGATTTCAATCGGGCGACTGGACCCATTCGCTCTGTTCATTCGGGCGATTGGACCACAGTTGTGCGATTGGTTTAGTTGATCACATTCAGTCGGCCGACTGGGTTTCAATCGGGCGACTGACTCATTCGGTCAACTCCATTCGGGCGACTGGCTCAATCTCCATTCGGTTGTATAGGGCATAAGTATGGTTCAATCGTACGATTGGTCCATACTCATGGTCCAGTCGTGTGAATGGATCATACTCATGATTTTGACTTTATGACCATTTGACATTTTACACCCTTTAACTTCAAAGAGAAGCCAATCCTCAGGTCAGTGCCATCGCACAGCAGAGAGGGGGCAAACAACAACGAATTCTAGAATATCTAGGTTATGCTTATCCTCAGGTCAGTGCCATCGCATAGCAGAGAGGCACACAACCTATCTTCTTGTTAGAGCATCTTTATTTTTTCTTTTGCACATAACGCACCAACAACATAGGTTATCAGCTTGATTGCGTTTATTTTTCAAGTTTTTCGTGCTTTGCTCTGTTAGTGGTCATCCGCACACATTTGTGGCGTTTATTTGCTCGTTACCCCTTAATGGAAATAACTGATTGTGTTAACCAATGGTAAGATGGGAACACACAGTCAGTTGAACAATTTAGTTTAAATTTAGTTCACCAATGAGGTCTAATCATCTATTGTTTTGAATCTACCGACACATCATGTAGTGGTCTAACAACCTCTAGATCTACTTCCTTTGCATTACTTTAGTAGTAGCCAGTGTACTATCATTTTTCCTTTTATATTATCCAGACATCTCTGACTTATACTTTGAATTTTGCATCTAATTCAATTTAATATTTTAAAGTCCCAAATGTTTTGTTCCTGTGTACTATCATTTTCCATAGTCATTGAATCGTTTTCACCGAGCCCATCTCTTTTCTATCAGTTAGCCTGTCCTCCTCTCTCGTTTTTTTTAGTTACTGATTTAACCTATTCTCCCCCTAAAATTCTAAAACCGTAAAAGAATTGCGTTTTTAGGATTTTAATAGGCGAAGAAATAACAGCAATAAAATTAATTAATAAAATAAACTAAAATTAAAGAAAATAAAAGAAAAATAAACATTTTGCATCGGACTAGGCATGGTCATCTTCTTGAATTACCTCACTTTTCTTTTTAACGTCGTTGACCTCAAACAAGTATAGAAAACGTGGTTTATCAAAGCTTTTGTATAGAGGTTAGCGCGTTGAAAATCCGTGTTTATTTTTACAACATCGATTAGATTCCTTTCAAAACAATCATGTATAAAGTAATATTTTATGCCGATGTGTTTGGTCTTAGGATGTTAGACCGGATTTTTAGTAACGGCTGTAGAGATTAATGAAGAGGCTGATGCAACCTAAACATCCAATGTCTATCCTGCATGCTGCACAAGTGCATTGAAGAAGAATGCTTAGGAAGTTTTACACATGCAATAGAAAATACTCTAAGTGTGAAATCTTCCAAAGCCAAGACCAATATCTTCCGAAGCCAAATATGAAGTCTTTCAAAGCCTTAGAGACAAAGTCTTCCGAAGCTTCAACTCATGAAGACAGATTTCTTTCAAAGACTTTTAACACATGCTTTATCTAATGTACTTTTCTATAAAGCTGGACACCTTTCCGCTGCACCTCTGTAAGGTCACAACTTACACGAGTTGGTGAAAAGGTCCATGCTTTTGGTAACTGTACATTAAGGTCTTTAGTCTGTAACTTTCTATTTCATGTGCTTTATCCTTTTTGTAATAGATAAGGATGTGAGCTATGACATGTCATAGTCACTAGTCAAAAGGCAATCTGCCTTTTGACTCTACAATTGATTTTGTTTTGTGTCTAGTCAATTGTATCCAGCTGGCTTTCAAAGTATAGCCGGCTGTAGGATGTAGTATAAGTATCTCGTGTTCTTGTATCTTTGAATTATGTTTTGTAACACTTGTAATAGAACATAGAAAAAGCAATATACTGCATTCTTGAAAACCATATACTTGTTTCTTTGTGTTATGTCTCTTACATTACTTGTGTTCTTAGTGTCTTACTTTGGTTAATCCAGTCATACTATTTGATTAAGTTTAGTTAATCTCCTCTTTGTGTTTGTGTTGTAACTAAACCCCCTTCAACGATCCTGCATTTGGTATCAGAGCATTTCAAGCTCTTGATATAAGATCTCACTATCTTAAGATCCTCATACACATAAATACTAACTTTTCAAATGGCAGCCATTTCCAAAACTGATATGGAAACTGGAACCCTGAACAAGTTCCCACTGATCACTCTTAAGAATGGAAGGTTTCATCAGGTCTCTTGATTCAAGAATATGGGAGTCTATTGAGAATGGACCTTTCATACCTAGTACTCCTTCTGCTACTGGTGCTGGTATGATCCCCAAAGATGTGGCTAACTACTCTGATGAAGATAAGAAGAGTAGAGATTGACAGAAAAGCCATGACAGCCCTTCAAACTGCACTTTCAAACTCTGTGTATCGAGGTTTCAAGAAGTGCAAAACAGCCAAGCAGTATTGGGATGCACTGAAACTGATGTATGAGGGTTCCTCTGAAGCCAAGGAGAACAAGAAGGATATCCTGAAGCAGCAGTTTGAAAACTTCACCTTCAAAATAAGTGAGACTATGACTCAGCAGTACTTCAGGTATGTTGAGATTGTGGATACCCTAGTGGATGGAGGAGTCTATCTTGAGAATAGAGACATTGTAAGGAAGTTCATATCCTCACTTCCTAGCAATGGACACACTACTGTGTGGTGATCAAGAGAACTGAAAATCTCAAAACTCTTACTCTGACAGAGTTATATGGGATTCTCAGTGGCTACCAAATGGAGATGAACACGCAAGGTTCATCTGGCAACTCCAACAATCAAATGGGTTCAGCCCTAAATGTGGTTGAAAGGGACAGCATAGAACCCAAACATCATCTCATATGCTACCCTGACAACTCACCAAAGGGTCCTTTCATCACCTTCCTAGAGACACCAAGAGAGAACTACACTCAAGGAAGCCCATTTCAAGAGACAAGTTCTTCTCAAGCTTTTATGTCTTCTGATAAAAGCTGTGGCAACTCTCTATTCACTCTTGAAGACCTGGACTGTATTCATCCAGATGATCTGGAATACATGGAAATAGTCTAGCAGATGGCTCTTTTCAGTCACAGAGCCAAGAAGTTCTACAAGAGGACTGGAAGGAAGTTTCCAAGCAATGCAACTAGTGGAAAGTTTGGCCTGGACAAAGGCAAAGTCAAGTGTTACAACTGTAACTTGATGGGCCACTTTGCCAAAGAGTGTAAGGCACCTAAAACAAATGGTGGCCAAACACAGTCTAGACCAAACTACACTGACAAAGCTCTCCAGAATGAGAAGTCAAAGCAACAGGTTGTTGTTGCTGTTGAAGAAGTGGATTTGACTGGAGCTTTCAAGTGGAAGATGCTTCTCCTAACCAAGCATTGATAGCAGAGCATGATGAAGCCAAGGTATTGGAACATCTCTGTACTCCTGAATGCATTGCTAAAGTTAATATACGAACCCTATAACTTGGAGATGAGATCTGACCTTGAGTCCTTAAACATTTTAAAATTTGATTTTAGAAAGTCTGAAAATAATTATAAACTGAAGATAGAGGACCTTGAGAAAACCATTTTAGTTCTAAAACATGAACACATAGATTTTAGGACTCAAATCAAAGATCTCATAACCAAGTTAACTGAGTGCCAAGCTGAGCTTGTGATCAGCAAATCCAGGGCAGAAAAGAGTGTTCTTGAAGAAAGACCTTCAAGAACATGATATCATCATCCCTGCACAACAAAGTGTGCTATCAAAACAGGCAGGGACTGGAATCTAATGAGATAGCTCCTCCACACACAATCTTGTTTGTAAGATCTCCTAGGTGTGGAACTTGTGAAGATGAGCTTCCTCTCATAGATCCTATAAGTAACGAGGATGAAGAAGAGATAGTGAAGAATTCCTTTCAGAAGAGTGAAGAGGAGGATACTAAGAAGAGCCACTATCCTTTTGAGGAGAAGAAGACTATGATGACCAAGTCCATGAGAAAAAACTTGATCAGAAAGAGCAAAAGAAAGGCAAGGAAGGCTCAAGAGATCAAGGCCACTTTTGACTCTAAGCAGAAACAAGTTTTCATCTCTGCAGGTTTAAAGTGGTAGGGACTGAAGACATCAACCAAACTCTTCTGCTTAGAGTTCTGGTTCTTGTTCAACTCATCTCAGTAACAAAAAGAAGACTGATCTGCTGTGTACCAGTGTTGCATAGCCAGGACCATCAAACTCCAAGAACAGTTCCCAGCCCAAAGGAACTGTCTCAGCATCTGCAAAGATGAAGGTGGAGAAGGGATGTGACTGAAGAAAGTCTTGTTCCCAGCAAAAGACTCTTGTGAAGAAGAAATGGTGTGTGTCATGTGTGAAAGTACCTCTCACATTGCTAAGATTGTCCATACAATCCTAAAGGTATTGTCCATACGACCAGTACAAAGACTTCAAAGAGTTCTAAGAAGATTCAAGCTTCGGAAGGAAAACCTGTTTCCTTCGGAAGCTCCAAGTCTAAGAAGAAGGGAAGTGAAAATTACCCTCGGAAGAGAAGTTGGTCTCGGAAGAAAGGAGTTCTTCCGAAGCACTGAAGTTTGTTGCAGTGTCTGCAGAATCTTCCGAAGGTTCAGTCTTCAAAACTTCCGAAGTTCCAAAAGCTTCCGAATCAAGTCCAAGACTCCAAAGGTGGTGTGGAATTCTAAGAAAGACCAAGTGACTGAGAATTCTCCATCAACAACAGCTCAAGATCCTCTTAGCACAACCATAGGATCTATTACTGTTGAATTACCTTCTATTAATGAGCCCAAGACAAGCAAGGCTTGGGTTTCCAAATGTAACTAATCATTTTCTTTATGCAGGGACAGCTGAAGACAAACAAAAATGTCTGGATCATTGATAGTGGTTGTTCCAGTCACATGACAGGCAATAGGTCACTACTTCAGAACTTTGAAAGAATTGATGGAGGACCAATTTCCTTTGGAGGAGATGAAGGTGGTTATATTTCTAGAAGGGAAAAGGTCACAAATGGTAAGCTCAGCATTGATAAGGCAAACTTTGTCAAAGAGCTTGGGTACAATCTTCTGAGTGTATCTCAATTTTGTGATCAAAGTCATAACATGCTCTTCACTGAGCATGAGTGCATTGTTCTCAAGCCTGGTGTGGTCATTCCTCATGAGCATATCCTGCTTAGAGCCCCCAGGAAAGGGAACATGTACAAGATGGATTTGCAAGAAACGTCTCCCTCTAGAGAAGTTTTATGCTTTCTGTCTAAAGCCAATAGTGATGAGTCTTTCCTATGGCATAAAAGAATGTGCCATGTAAACTTTAAGAACATGAACAGATTAATTAAAATGATTTGGTAACTGGAATACCAAGAAAGAGTTTACCGGTGATGACCATTGTGTTGCATGCCTAAAAGGGAAGCAGCATAAGGTATCTCACAAGCCTAAGGAAAGGAACTCCATTACTATACCCCTACACTTGTTACATATGGATCTTTTTGGCCCCATCAGTGTAATGAGTTTAGGAAGGACCTCTTATTAATTGTGATCACAGATGACTTTACAAGATTCACTTGGGTTTTCTTCCTTAGAACTAAGGATGAGACTCTTGAGATTCTAAAGAATTTCATCTAAAGATTGAGAATCAATCTAATTACAAGGTCAGGATCATAAGATGTGATCAAGGAACTGAATTTAAGAACCAAATCCTTGGTACATTCTGTGATGAAAAGGGTATTACAAGACAATACAGTGCTCTCAGGACTCCTCAGCAGAATGGTGTTGCTGAGAGAGAAACAAGACACTAATTGAAGCTGCAAGAACCATGTTGTCTGACTCTAAGCTGCCCATCACCTTCTGGGAAAAGGCAGTCAACACTACCTGCTATGTGCAGAATAGAGTTTTAGTAGTTAAGACTCATGGCAAGACTCCTTATGAACTTTGGCACAAGAGGAACCTTTCATTGTTTTCTCAGGTCATTTGGTTGTCCTTGCACCAACTTGAATACCAAAGATCAAATTGTCATGTTGCTGAGAATCAGATGATGGACACTTTATTGGATACTCTTCTCAAGCTAAGGCTTATAGAGTATACAATCTCAAAACTAGAGTTGTTGAGGAGTCAGCCAACGTGACTTTCAATGAACACACACCCTGTGTTGTTGGTTCTGATTTGGATTGGTTATTTGATATTGGTTTAGTTACCAACTATTTTAACAAATCTTGTGAGAATGTTTCAGGATCTGCAGAAAATTTAAATACAGGTAATGCTGATCCAAGATTTGAGCTAAGAAGACCTTCAAGTCATACATCTTCAGCTCCAGTTGGAACTACTTCTGCAAATGAGATTTCTGTCAGCACTACAATGACAAACTCAACTGATACATCTAGGGTGCCTTCAAATTCCAGCTCAGAGGCTCCACAACCAAATAAGAACACCTCAATTGTAGAAGACAACAACGGTGGTGGTGACAGTGACCAAGAATTTCTTGATGCCACTAACCATACCATAGATGAGAACATCAATGATGTCACACACTGCTTGGATCAAGTCTCTCTTGAAAATTATGCTGATATGGTGGGAGAAATATCTATGCCAGATCTAAATTTCTCTAATTTAGATCCTTCTCAGCAACTTGCAGTGATCCCTCAGCTTAGGATCCATAAGTCTCACCCCACCACAAACATCATTGGAGATGTTGTTGGAGATGTTGTCTTAGGGGTAAGAACAAGAGGATAACCCCATGAAGCAAATGTTTGTCTTCACTCTTGTTTCCTATCCCAAATAGAGCCAAAGAAAGTTGATGAGGCTCTAAAGGATGAAAGTTGGGTTGAAGCTATACAACAAGAGCTACTTCAATTCAAAAGGTAGAAAGTTTGGAACCTTTATCCTCTTCCTTATGGGAAGACTACCATTGGAACCAAATGGGTGTTTAGGAATAAGAAAGACGATAGAGGCATCATCATCAATAACAAAGCTAGACTGGTTGTTCAAGGATACACACAAGAAGAAGGGATTGATTACACTGATGTCTTTGCTCCAGTAGCAAGATTAGAAGTTGTTAGGATATTCCTGGCATTTTAGCATCCAAGAACTTCAAGGTCTTTCAGCTTGATGTGAAGTGTGCCTTTTTGTATGGAGTTATTGATGAAGAGGTATATGTCAAATAGCCACTTGGTTTTGTAGACCCTGATTATCCTGATTATGTCTGCAAGCTTGACAAAGCTCCCTATGGGCTGCATCAGGCACCTAGGAAATGGTATGAGACACTATCTGAGTATCATTGTAAACATGGATACAGGAGAGGTACTATAGATGGAACTCTCTTCATCAAAGGACAGGGAAATGACATATTACTAGTTCAAGTGTATGTGGATGACATCATCTTTGGTTCAACTAATCCAGAGCTCTGCAAAGACTTTGAGAAGCTGATGAAAGACAAATTTGAAATGAGTGCCATGGGGGAACTCAATTTCTTTCTGGGAATTCAAGTGAAGCAAGTTGAAGATCTCATCTTCATAAGTCAATCAAAGTATGTTCAGGACATACTCAAGAGATACAACATGACTGATTGTAAGATTGCTAAGACACCCATAGCTAGAAACCGCTCCCTTGGACCTGATCTTGAGGGGGAGTGTGTAGATGAGCACTTATATAGGGCTATGATTGGTCTCTTATTGTAACACCCAGTTATTTTTAAAGTCAAAGAAAGAAGAATAAGTAAAGAAAAGAAGGAAAAGAAATAAAACCCAAGTCTAGGAGTAAAAAGTGTCCAAAAGGACAAAATGTTGAAAAGTGGGTGTAAAAGGTGGTATGGCCGCCCATATTCACATACACACTAATTTTGGGTTTTAGAGAAAGAAAGAGCAGCAATTCTTGGTTTTGAAGGAAGAAAACTAGAAAGAATTCGAATTCAAGGTAAGAATTCATGCTTTTATGGTGTACTTAACTCGTCTTATCCTTGGGTTTATGCTTATGTGTGTTTGTATGTGTTTGGGGGTATGTTGTTTTTAGTGGGTTCTAAGCGGTTGAATTCAATTTGCAAATGAGTTTGGAGGAAGCCATACTTAAGAGCTGCAAAGGTGAGTTTTAGGACCCCTCTTTTACTGGTTTTTAACTAATTTTGGGGCTGGAAATGCATGAATGTATGTTTTTATATAGCTGGGTTTCGGACCCGTGTGCTTGAATATGTGTATGATGATGTTATGACGTGATGTGTGACTATGTTCATGCTTGATGATGTATGATTGTTTTAAGGCTTAGAGGGTAAGATTTAAGCTTAGAACCTGATGAATGGTGCATGGAAATTGAATATGATGTTTTAGACCCACTTGATAAGTCTTTAAATCTACTTAAGTGTTTGGAAGTAAATGCGGATGAAAAGGGTTAATGCGGATGAACATTAATCAATGGGTAAGTCAATGCGGGTGAAGTCAATGCGGATGAAGTCAATGCGGATGAACATTGACTAAGTACAAGAAATGCGGATGAGCATTTGCCTAAGTTTGGGAAATACGGATGAGCAAAGTAAGTCAATGCGGGTGAAGTCAATGCGGATGAATTCAATGCGGATGAACATTGACTAAGTACAGGAAATGCGAATGAGCATTTGCCTAAGTCTGGGAAATACGGATGAGCAAAGTAAGTCAATGCGGGTGAAGTCAATGCGGATGAACATTGACTAAGTGCAGGAAATGTGGATGAGCATTTGACTAAGTCTGGGAAATGTGGATGAGCAAAGTAAGTCAATGCGGATGAAGTGAGTCAATGCGGATGAGCATGACTAAGTATAGAATGCGGATGAGCAAAGTAAGTTAATGCGGATGAAGTGAGTCAATGCAGATGAGCATTGACTAAATATAGAAATGCGGATGAGCAAAGTGAATCAATGTGGATGAACTATAGCAAATGCGGATGAACTGTAAGAAATGCGGATGATTATAGGAAATGCGGATGAACACTTAGAAAATCCTGACTTTTTGGGAGAAAAAGAGGTAATGTAGCTTTGACCTAGGAGGTTCCCGGGAGTTATAAAAGTTGACCTTTGAGGTCAAAGATGGTATGTTGGGCATGTAATGTATTGTGATTGATGCTTATGCATGATGATGATGATGTTGCATGGTTATGCATGATGTATGTTATGTATGTATATGAGCCCTGCATGATGATGTATGAATGATATGTTTATGTTCCTTGTGATGATGTATATATATCTTTCCCATGACTTTACGTGTATGATAATGAATGAACGAAGTATTAGTAACGTAAAGTGAAAGATAATGAAAAAGGAACATGATGAATGAATGCGTGCATTAATGAATGAATGAATGTAAGAAAGACTTGCAAGCAAATGTATGGAGGTTCACACCCAATGAAGGGTGTTAGCTCAACTGTGTGCGGGTTAGCTACCCTAGAAGGATGCACACTGGGGTCTAATTTTTGTGATTGACCATACGTATGGGATCCTTGTCGCTTGCCCAAGGTACTGGAGCCAGCTTCGTGCACAATGTTCGAGGTCTATGAAAGACCTCAAGCCTAGTTACCCGTTCGTGCATAATGTTCGGGGCATAGCATATGGCATTGATCCAGAATGAAAGAGAAGATAGATGGTGAATGTACTTACCCTAGGTACTGGAGTCAGCTTCGTGCATAATGTTCGAGGTCTATGAAAGACCTCATGCCCAGTTACCAGCTTCGTGCATAATGTTCGGGGTAATGTACATTTCACTAGAAGTAATGATGAATGAATGAAAGAATGATGAAGATAATAATGATATTATATGTATGTACGTACGATGTATGATCACGAAAGAATGTAAAGTATAATATGATTTTATGGAAAGGATGGTTTTATGAAAGAAAAGTAAGTTTTATTATAAACTAGAACTCACTCAGCAATCCTGACTTCTATGCATTTTCCAGCGGCTGCTCAGCTCTTTTGGATGGCATCCATTTATTTAAAGCTTTTGTGATGTAATACAACAATTTAACTTTGTAACTGACAAACGATGCATTATTTTACAAAAGTTTTTATGATGAATGAAATGCCATTTGTCCTATGTTTCCGCTGTAATGTTTTGATGATTAAATGTAAAGTAATGTTTTATGTGCGACGAATTACCAGCTATAAGCGTCCCAGGAACGGGGCCTTACAAGTTGGTATTAGAGCCAAAGTTTAAGTGAAATGGGAAATTTTCAAATGAACCTAACTTAAACTGAGAATGGGACGGAAAGGGAATGGGATGCCAATCTGAGTAGCTGTGTGCATTAGGTTTTCGTAAAGATAACTGGTTTTATGTGGCATGGTATGTGGTTATGTGTTGTATGTAGATTTAATGTTGATGTAGTCAGAAACAGGTAATGCTTGGGGTATGAAGAGTAAAGTAAGTGGCTAATCAAAATTGACCACTATATTAGGGACTACTATACTTGCCATAAACTAAGTCGTTTCCTGGAATGACCGTATTTGTGTTTAATCTTTCAGTGTGAGTTAGAGGATGGCCGTGGTGCTGAACCACGGTTACGAGAGGAAGGCCTAGGGCCGAAAAGGTGGTTCATGAAGAACTAGAACCCCTCATCCTGAGGCGTAGATGAGAGTGCTACCTAAGAGCCTCAGTGAAGGAGGGGTGTGGAAGAAGTGCATCAAGTCATGCAGACGATCCTACCGTCTGTGGTGACCGAAGTGATAAAGGCAGTTAGAGAGGGAGATAGAAGGAAAGGAGTGGACCTACAGGCGAAAGAAGACAGCCCGAGACTGAGACGGTTCCGTCTAATGATGAAGAAGAAGAAGAAGAAGCAGAGCCTACGCGGGAGGCAGTGCGAGGTTGTAACTATGGTATTCATGAGATGCAAGCCCCACTTTTGATGGAAACAGCACCACTGCTGCTACTCACCGGTGGGTGAGGGAAATGGAGGTTGTACTTGATATCAGCGAGTGCCGAGAGGACCAGAAAGTTAAGTTCGCTACCCACTCTTTTGTGGACTCAGCTCTATGTTGGTGCGACAATATTGTCCAAGCTGAAGGCAGCAGGGCCATTGGAAGAATGAGATGGTCCGAACTGAAGAAGTTGGTGATTGAGGAGTTTTGTCTCACCGGGAAATGGACAAGGTTGAAAGGGAGTTTTTGCAATTTGAGGCGGGAATGATGACACACCAAGAGTACACCACAAAGTTCAATGAAATGGCATGTCTGGTGCCGGATCAGGTGACACCTCTATCTCGGAAGATCAAGAGGTATATTCAGGGTTTGCCGACGGACATTCGCAGGCACATGATCACCACCCGACCAAGCCCGTTTAGGTCAGGGGTAGATCTAGCAGGGAGATTGTATGATGAGAGGACTGTGGTGGTGGTGACTGAAAGTAATCGGAGGGTGGAGGCGGTAGAAACTGGAATGGGAAGAGGTTTGGTCGAGGTGGTGCCTCGACGAGTAACAAGAAGGCTTGAGTGGATGACCGCTGTGTGGTCACATCAAGTGCGGGGTTGAAAAAGTGTGGAAAGTGTGGAAGGAGCACGGTGGCGAGTGTAGATGGGGGTTGAATGTTTGTTTCAAGTATGGGAAGCCTGATCATATGGCTAGAGACTGTGGAGGTATGAAGTGTTCAACTGCGGGGGAAAGTGGTCATATGAGCAGGAGTGTAAGAAGCCAGAGTTGAGGGTTCTAGGGTGAATAAAACTGGAGGTGAAGGACCAAGGGTTAAACGCCAGAGATTCACAATGACACAGGAGGAATCTAGAATGGACCCTGATGTCATGTCCGGTATGTTCTAGTGAACCAAACTTTAGCTTCTGTGCTATTTGACTGTACTGCTAGTAAGAGTTTTATTTATGCTGCTTTCTATGCTAAGTTGCCTGTTAGCAGTAGACGTATTGATGTGCCCTTCAATGTAGAAACTGCATAGGTAAGTCTACCAGGATTTTCGAGATGATAGAGAGAATGGACGTGGAACTCGAAGGTCATAAGTTCCATGTCAGACCGTTTGTGATGACCTTGGGTGGGTTCGATTTGGTTCTTGGGATGGATTGGTGAGCAGACTTCAAGGCGAACATTATGTGTCGCAAGAAGATGATTCAGCTATCAACGCGTGACGGTAGTTCGGTGACGGTTTATGGTGATCGGGTGACTACGATTCCGAAGGGTGGCGGTGGCGGGAAAGTGTATGAGGCGTGGATGTAGTGCCTACTTGGCCTATGTAAAGGATGTGGATACGCCAACACCACAACTATCTGATGTACCCGTGGTGTGTGACTTTCCAGACGTATTCCCAGAAGACTTATCAGGAGTGCCACCTGACCAAGAGGTTCGAGTTCCAGATTGATTGATACCGGGTGCCAACCCATTGCCAAGGCACCGTATCGTTTGGCTCCGACAGAGATGAAAGAGTTGATGGAGCAGTTGCAGAGCTGCTTGATAAGGGGTTCATTAGCCGAGTATCTCTCCTTGGGGTGCTCCGGTCCTGTTTGTAAAGAAGAAGGACGGTAGTATGAGGATGTGCATTAACTACCGTGAGCTGAACAAGTTGACATGAAAGAATCGCTACCCCTTACCGAGAATGATAATTTGTTTGATCAGCTCCAGTGTGCCAGTTGGTTTTCAAGGATAGATCTTCGATCTGGTTACCATCAGTTGAAGGTGAAGGAGCAAGATATCCTTAAAAGCTTTTCGCACACGGTTATGGTCACTACAAGTTTTTGTCATGTCTTTTGGTTTGACCAACACGGCGGCTGCTTTTATGGATTTGACGAACCGTGTGTGTCGACGATGTTGGAAAAATCAGTGATTGTGTTCATCGATGATATCCTGATTTATTCGAAGAGCGAGATTGAGCATGTCGGTCACATTCGGGAGGTTCTGGAGATGTTGAGAAGGGAGAAGTTGTATGCAAAATTCTCCAAGTGCGCGTTCTGGTTGCGTGAAGTTCAGTTCTTAGGTCATGTGGTGAATCCCGACGGGATTATGGTGGACCTGGCAAAGGTGGAGGCGGTTATGCAATGGAAGTCACCGAAGACGCCATTCGAGATTCGTAGTTCTTGGGTTTGGCGGGCTACTATAGAAGATTCATTCAATACTTTTCCAAGATCGCTTCTCCACTAACTAAGTTGACCCGAAAAGATGTGAAGTTGTATGGGGTCAAGCTCAAGAGAAGGCATTCGAAGAATTGAATGCGAGATTGACTCAAGCTCTGTTCTGTCATTACCCGAAGGGAGCGAAGATCTGGTAGTTTATTCTAATGCTTCCTACTAGGGTTTGGGTGCATGTTAATGCAGAGATGGAAGGTTATAGCCTATGCGTCCCGACAGTTGAAGGTTCATGAGGTCAACTACCCTACTCATGACTTGGAGCTAGCATTCGTGGTCTTTGCCCTAAAGATTTGGAGGCACTATCTTTACGGTACGATGGGCACCATTTTCACAGACCACAAGAGCTTGAAGTACTTCTTCAAGCAGAAGGATCTGAACATGAGGCAGAGGAGGTGGTTGGAGCTTATAAAGGATTATGATTGTGAGATCCATTACCATCTGGGCAAGGCCAATGTGGTGCTGGATGCCCTTAGCCGAAAGGAGAGGCTCGAACCGATTCAGGTGAAAGCATATCAGCTGATCATGACCTCTGATGTGATGAAGCAAGTCAAAGAGTTTCAAGATGAGACACTGAATGAAGATCATCTTAATCTAAAAGAATGAGAGGTCTGGTTGGGGAATTGGGTGAAAACACACTTGGTGTTAAAACCGATTTGGTCGTGTGTGGATTCCTCGTTTTGGGGATCTACAGGTAAAGATCATGGATGAAGCTCACAAGACTTGATACTCCATTCATCCTAGTGCCACAAAGATGTATCAAGACATGAAGAAGAATTATTGGTGGCCGAGTATGAAGCGCGACGTGGTGGAGTGTGTGAGTAGTGCCTTGCTGTTTACAAGTGAAGGCGAACATCAAAAGCCGTATGGGAAAATCCAACCTTTGGATATACCGGAATGGAAGTGGGAGCACATCACCATGGATTTCATTATGAAGCTACCACGTACTCCGAAAGGGTACGATGCCATATGGGTGATTGTGGGACCATTGACGAAGAGTGCTCACTTCCTACCGATCTGCGAGACATATTCATCCGAAAGGTTGGCTGACCTATTCATCAAGGAGATTGTAACTCATCATGGTGTGCCGGTGTGCATTGTGTCTGATCGTGACACCCGGTTTACATCTAAATTCTGGAAGAAATTCCACGATGCCATGGGGACGAGGTTACACATTAGCATGGCTTATCATCCCCAAATGATGGTCAGTCAGAGAGGACCACTTACTGTTAGCTGAATTCTCGTACAACAATAGCTATCATGCCAGCATTGGCATGCCACCATACGATATGCTATATGGTAGGAGATGCAGAACACCCGTTTATTGGGGTGACATTGGTCAGAAAGAGTTAGGAAGCGTCGAGGTAATCGAGGCTACGACTGAGAAGCTTGAGAAGATCAAAGCCTTCATAAAGGTAGCCAAAGATAGACAGAAGTCGTATGCCAATAAATGACGTAGGACCATTTGAGTTCCGGTGGGTGACGGTTATGTTGAAGGTCTCACTTGGAAGGGTATTATTTGCTTCCGAAAGCGGGGCAAGTTGAGCCGAGATACATAGGCTCTTTCCGAATCATTGCTCGAGTAGGAGAGGTAGCCTATAGATTAGAGTTACCCGAGGAGTTAAGTGGAATTCACCCGACATTCCATGTATCTCATCTAAGAAAGTGCTTAGCCGATGAAGGCCTGATTGTTCCACTGGAGGATACCGAGGTAGACTAACGGCTCAATTATGTGGAGCAACCAGTGGAATCATTGATCGAAAGGAAAAGAGGCTGAGGAATAAATTCGTTCCCCTTGTGCGTGTACAGTGGAAGCACAGGAAGGGATCCGAGTCTACGTGGGAGACTGAAGAAGAGATGAGGCAGCATTACCCACAATTCTTTGAGGAATAACAGGTTTCAAGGACGAAACCTATTTAAGGTGGGTGGACTTGTAACACCCGGTTATTTTTAAAGTCAAAGAAAGAAGAATAAGTAAAGAAAAGAAGGAAAAGAAATAAAACCCAAGTCTAGGGGTAAAAAGTGTCCAAAAGGACAAAATGTTTGAAAAGTGGGTGTAAAAGGTGGTATGGCCGCCCATATGTCACATACACATTGATTTTGGGTTTTAGAGAGAGAAAGAGCATCAATTCTCGGTTTGAAGGAAGAACTAAAAAGAATTCGAATAAAGGTAAGAATTCATGCCTTTATGTTGTTCTTAACTGGTCTTATCCTCGGGTTATGCTTATCTGTGTTTGTATGTGTTAGGGTATGTTGTTTTTAGTGAGTTTTAAACGGTTGAATTCAATTTGCAAACGAGTTTAGAGGAAGCCACACTCAAGAGCTACAAAGGTGAGTTCTAGGACCCCTTTTTTACTGGTTTTTAACTAATTTTAAGGCTGGAAATGCATGAATGTATGTGTTTATATAGCTGGGTTTCGGACCCGTGTGCTTGAATGTGTGTATGATGATGTTATGACGTGATGTGTGACTATGTTCATGCTTGATGATGTATGATTGTGTTCTAAGGCTTAGAGGGTAAGATTTAAGCTTAGAACCTGATGAATGGTGCATGGAAATTGAATATGATGTTTGAGACCCACTTGATAAGTCTTTAAATCTGCCTAAGTGTATGGAAATAAATGCGGATGAAAAGGGTTAACGCGGATGAACATTAATCAATGGGTAAGTCAATGCGAGTGAAGTCAATGCGGATGAAGTCAATGCGGATGAACATTGACTAAGTACAAGAAATGCAGATGAGCATTTGCCCAAGTCCGGGAAATACGGATGAGCAAAGTAAGTCAATGCGGATGAACATTGACTAAGTACAGGAAATGCGGACGAGCATTTGCCTAAGTCCGGGAAATACGGATGAGCAAAGTAAGTCAATGCGGGTGAAGTCAATACGGATGAAGTCAATGCGGATGAACATTGACTAAGTGAAGGAATGCGGATGAGCATTTGCCTAAGTCTAGGAAATGCGGATGAGCAAAGAAAGTCACTACGGATGAAGTGAGTCAATGAGGATGAGCATTGACTAAGTATAGAAATGCAGATGAGCTAAGTAAGTCAATGCGGATGAAGTGAGTCAATGCGGATGAGCATTAACTAAATATAGAAATGCGGATGAGCAATGTGAGTCAATGCGGATGAGCAATGTGAGTCAATGCGGATGAACTATAGAAAATGCGGATGAACTATAGGAAATCCGGATGATTATAGGAAATGCGGATGAACACTTAGAAAATTCTGACTTTTTGGGAGAAAAAGAGGTAATGTAGGTTTTGACTTAAGAGGAGAAAGTTGACTTTTGAGGTCAAAGATGGTATGTGGGCATGTAATGTATTGTGATTGATGCTTATGCATGATGATGATGATGTTGTATGGTTATGCGTGATGTATGTTATGTATGTATGATGCCCTGCATGATGATGTTGAATGATATGTTTATGTTCCTTGTGATGATGTATGTATATCTTTCCCATGACTTTACGTGTTATGATAATGCATGAACGAAGTATTATGTAACGTAAAGTGAAAGATAATAAAAAAAGAACATGATGAATGAATACATGCATTAATGAATGAATGAATGTAGGAAAGGCTTGCAAGCAAATGTATGGAGGTTCACACCTAATGAAGGTGTTAGCTCAACTGTGTGCGGGTTAGCTACCCCAGAAGGATGCACACTGGGGTCTAATCTTTGTGAGTGACCATATGTATGGGATCCTTGTCGATTGCCCTAGGTACTGGAGCCAGCTTCGTGCACAATGTTCGAGGTCTATGAAAGACCTCAGGCCCAGTTACCCACTTCGTGCACAATGTTCGGTGTATAGCATATGGCATTGATCCAGAATGAAAGGAAAAGATAAATGGTGAATGTACTTACCCTAGGTACTGAGTCAGTCATAGACAATTGTTCGAGGTCTATGAAAGACCTCAGGCCAGTTACCTGCTTCGTGCCAATGTTCGGGGTAATGTACATTTCACTGGAAGTAATGATGAATGAATGAAAGTATGAACGAAAGAATGACGAAGATAATAATGATATTATCTGTATGTACGTACGATGTATGATCACGAACGAATGTAAGTATAATATGATTTTATGAGAAAGGATGGTTTTATGAAAGAAAAGTAAGTTTATATAAATAAAACTCACTCAGCAACGCTGACTTTTATCATTTTCTAGTTGGCAGGTGAGCATTGCTGAGATTGGCACGAGGCGGCTGCTCAGCTCTTTTGGATGGCATCCATTTATTTAAAGCTTTTGTGATGTAATACAACAATGTAACTTTGTAACCGACAAACGATGCATTATTTTACAAAAGTTTTTATGATGAAATGAAATGCCATTTGTCTGATGTTTCCACTACAATGTTTTGATGATTAAATGCAAAGTATATGTTTTATGTGCGATGAATTATCAGCTGTAAGCGTCCCGGGAACGGGGCCTTACACTTATGTATCTTACTGCTAGCAGGCCTGATATCATATTTGCTACGCATCCATGCAAGATATCAAGCTAACCCTAAGATGTCTCACCTCATCACTATCAAGAGGATTCTAAGATACCTCAAAGGTGCATCAACACTTGGTTTATGGTACCCTAAGAATCCTGACTTCAATCTGTATGCCTATACAGATATGATTATGGTGGTTGCAACATGACTGCAAAGTCTATATCTAGGGGATGTTAGTTCCTTGGTGGAAAGGTGTCTCATGGCAATGCAAGAAACAATCCTGTGTCTCTGTGTCAATTGCTGAAGCTAAATACATTGTTGCTGCAAGCTGCTGTGCTCAAGTGCTTTGGATTCAAAATCAGATGTTGGACTATGGGTTAAACTTCAAGGAGACTCCCATTCATATAGACAACAATAGTGCTATCTCAATCACTGAGAACCCTGTGCAGCACTCAAGGACAAGCACATCAATATCAAGTATCATTAATAAGAGATAACAATGAACAGGGATTAATTAAACTAGTCAAAGTTCAACAGATGAACAATATGTTGATCTATTTACAAATGCATTTGATAAATAGAGATTTAAATATCTTATATCAACTATTGGGATGATTAACTTTGAGTAGGTTTTTCTTAAAACTAATTCTTATTATTTCTTAAAATATGTGTGTTCTAAGTTGTCTAGTTCATCACTTTCATAGGCTCATGTTTTCTTTGGATGAAAATTTCTTTTGAAGACTTTCCTTAAATTTTTGAAAATTTCTGATACTTTGGAAGTATGCTTTTAACTTCGGAAGCAAATCATGCCTTCAAAATAAATAACTGTCTGAAAATTTCACCTTCGGAAGAGTTCTCAGATCTATCTCCGAAGCTTAAAACTTGTATCAGACAATTACTTATTTTCAAGGACCATTACTTCTGAAGCAAAATTAACTCTCGGAGCTTTGTTGTTTTATATACAAAGCACTCAAGTTTTAATTTCTCTTCTGAAGCAAAATTCTCAAAACTCTCGGGAAATTCTTCCGAAGTTATTTTAGCTTCGGAAGCTTTTTAATTAAAACTTCCGAAGATAATAAACCTTCGGAAGCTTTTTAATTCCAAGAAAACTACTTTTTGAGCAAAAGTAACTACTTTTTCAGAGGTGGGACCGACATCGGATTTCAAAGTTTATCCTCTTTCATTAAATTTTACCTGAAAATCTCTCCCATATAAACCCAACGGTTTCCCCCTCTTTCTATCATCTGTTCTTCTTTAAACCTAAAACCCATATTTCTCTGTGAAATTTCTTTCTTCCTTCTTTCTTCATCTTAAGCTACCTCAAAATGGCCAACCTTGCTCACAAAAATGATCCCAACTTACCATGTAGCTACACAGGCAACATAATCAGGTTGCTCTGTTAAGCTCTGAGAAAGATCCTCATTTCTCAGAGGTTTGTCGTTTCTTAGCTTTATCAAACTACTTCACCTCCCTAACCATTGATCCTCCTCTCTATGAGGGTCAACTGCTTGATTTCTGGAAGACCTGCCAAGAGGTCATTATGGACGGGGAGAAGGCACTGTCTGCCACAGTGCAGGGAGAACAATCTTCATCACTCTGACCATCATCAATAGGCATCTTCAGCTGGATGATGAAGAATGTGAGGTGTTCTTCCCAAAGGAAGTTGTCAATCATTCCTTTTAGCAGATAGGATATAAGGGAGATTTCTCTGTAAAGACTTTTAGGAAAGGGAAGGTCTCATCCCAGTGGAGATTCATGCTCCATGTAGCCATCCACAGCTTATCAAACAAGCATGGTGGATGGGACCAGATTCCTGAGGATCTCTCCTTCATAATCCATGCAATGGTTCAGGGAGTCAAATTCAGGTATTCTCAGTTTGTTTATACCAATTTACTTGCTAATTTAGACTCCTTAAAATATTACATGTTTCCTAGATATGTCCAGTACATTCTTAACTGTGAACTGGGCTCACAGTTGAGGGAGTCAGGTAACATTCTTAAATTGGGACACATAAAGCCTGGCATCTTGAAAATACTGAGAAAGCCCACTGTTGGCTTCTCCAGGATAGAAACAGCCCTTGTCCCAAAAATGTTAGAGCTCATTGCTCAAGGTGACAACCTAGTAGCACAAGCTAGTGTTGAGCCCACACCTGCTACCTCCCAAGCACCCACACAACCTCAAATCACCATCACTTACCAAAGAAAATCCAAACGAACCCCTGCTCCGACTATTCAGTCTGTGGAGGCCCCCATATACTCACCCATACAAGAAGAAATGGACACTAGAGCTCCCACTTCTCCTGAGGAGCAGACCACTCACATCTCTCTAAGAATCAGTGTTGAGATTCCTCATGCTTAGCCTGATGAGTTCATTACCCAACTGCCTTAAGCCATCACTCTGAGTCTCAACACTCTAGTGATCAACCTTCAGGGGACAGTTACCATCCCCAGCCTATAGATCTCACCCAACCAATTCCAACCTTGACTTCTATACTGATGAAGATCTAGGTTTCAGTGAGTATAATGAGTCTCTATTTTTACCCCTACTCAAAGAGAGGTGAATGCTCCTGAGTCTCCTATATCTATCCCACATCAGTCACCTACAACTAAGGTGGACACTTCTGAACATGTTCAGGACGTCCATATGGAAGAGGCTCTCACTTCTGAAAGTGATTACATCATTAAGACCTCGACCATAGCAACTCAGCCCACTGACATCTCAACTGAGATTGCCAGTAAGCAGAGGAAAACCAACAGCTAAGAACCTAAAGCTGGTGGTGAGAGAGAGGACTTGGTCCAATCATCTCATCCCCCAATGATTCTTCTGATGAAGATAAGGGTAATCTGAGACTAAAGATGCACAAACTGACTACAACATGCACCTATTTAGTCTCAAAGGTCAGTCACCTTGAATCTCAGGTGACTACCTTACACAACAGGATCAATGATCAGCAACTTGAGATTCATATCTTAAGAAAAAACTAGCTAGGAGACCCTTAAGAAGAGCTCAACCAGGAACACAAGAACCTATGGATGTGATTGACCTATCTTCCAGCTCACCTATGCAAGTGGGTGATGCTACCGAAAAGGGGGAGAAAGTCATCACAATTATAGAACCTGGGAGTTCTTCAGAGAGAGTGGACATTGAGGACTCACCATCCTCACTTGCAATTGTGCATTCTCAGCAACCTCCTCAAATTCACATTGATGTGGACTACACAGGCTCCTTCATACAGAGTTTGTTTGAGGATAGGATACCAAGGGCTATGTGATCTTCACCATCTTCAAATCACATCATTGGGTGGAGATATGACAACATCAGGAAAGCCCTAATCATCGTAAGAGTTCAAGGACAGCAAGAAGTCTTTAATTTTCAAACGTTAAACTACTATGAAGGTCTGGATTTAGTCAACATGCCACTTGTCAACCCAAGCAAATCAAGACAAGGTAACAGACTGGCTCAAAGAATCCAAGACAGGATCACTGCAGAGTTCAGCTTAAGAAGGAGACTTAGGGAATCAGGCAATGCCATCGGTCAACTGGATGTTGAGGCAGACCCTAAGATTAGTTTCATAGGGGAAACCTTGACTGAAGGCCTAGTGGCAGAAACTGAGACCCATGTCTCATCATCATCAACTGCTACAGAAATCCACACTCCTATTGAGACACCTGCTAGTGAAGGTGCTTCTCAACCTCTCTCTGGCCAGAGCTCAGATGCTGCAACAAGCAATGAAGGCTAAAGCTCTCTCCACCCTGAGTCATAAGGTCTGTGAGTGATAAAGGGAAAAGAAAGATGACATCTGAGGAGATTGAGGAGGAAGAAAGAGAGAGGAAAAGGAGGCTGAGGGGAGAAAGTTCCTCTGCTGAGTCTTCAAGACTCATGGGGTCTGCTATCAGGGCTGCCCCCAGACCAAATACTCAGAATGATGAGTTAACGGCAGTCAGGATAATTACCTGCAGACAAGGAACTATGACATAGACAGTGTCATCTCTCTCCCCTTAGAAGAGTTGAATAAACTGGTTGATCTGGAAAGGTCAAAGGAGAAGAAGGAGGCAGAAGATGCAGAGCTTCTAGTACAAGTCAAAGAAGAGAGAAGAAGAAAAAAACTGTACAAGGATATGCCTACCCACTCCCTAGTTCAAGAAAGTCCTGCACAAGAAGATGTGGTTCAACAAGAACCTCAGATAGACAAAGAAGAAGAGAGGATCAAGATGATCAGCTTGCTTGTTCTTAGAAAATTGATGGAAATTGTCCTTCGAAATTGACTGAGTGAGCAATACATAGACTTTCTTCTCAGCATTGTACTTAAATTTTTGTCCATCAGTCATGCCTCCTAATGTAAGTTTGACTCCATCTACACCTACAGGCATGTTGTACCCTGTCTCTATCGACTCTCACAAATTGGGATCTACGCCATTCAAGTAAATCTCAAATCTTTGCTTCCATTACGGGTAATCATCTAACGTAATTAACTTAGGGGGTTTGTTGTGATTCCCCACTTCTTTTTCCAGAAGTAATAGATTCTGGATCCTCGAATCTCTCCCTGCGGTGAACGCTGAATACTGGTCCTCCATTACTCTTAACTTTAAACTTTAGAACAAAGTGTTTTATTTTTGCGAATGAAGGTATGGGATTGGGCTATTCGGGCAATTGAACAATGCGGATGGCTCAAACGTGCGAATAAACCAATGCGATGAATCAATCGGGCTTTTGGACAGGTGCGAATGAACAATGCGACTAGACAGTTTAGTCGTACGTATGGGAGTACGAACGAGTCCAATCGTGTGTATGAGGGATGTGTATGAATTCAGTCGTGTGATTAAGTCAATCGTGCGACTAAAGCTGCTGAAACTTGAAAATTCGAAAGTTTAAGGTATTTTGACGCAAAAACACGAATTTTTCAAGAACCCTAATTGCCGTATGCCGGAAAAACGTTAACTTTATGAACTAGAGACGTCTAAGACCCGTTTGACACAAAAGGATTGCGTTTTTAGTGGAAAAACACAATTTTTATATAAAAAACGATCGAATCACAAGTAATCAAGAGCCAAAGTCTGATACCACACTTGTTAGGATCGTGTATTGAATGAAATACTACTGAAATACATGTATACTAATCAAATAGTGCGGAATCCTATTTGATTGGTGATCCAATCAGTGAGAACGCACGTAGAAACAATTATAGATTGAATCTAAACGTTAAGAACGATTAGTAATCGATCTAGTGCGATCTATGAACTTGGAACAGGTTCTTAGAGGTCTTTGGACGACTAGGGTACGATTTAGTACGTAGGTTTTCAAAGTGTTTCGTTTTTCCACGATTTAAGTGGTACTTATAGGTTAGGATTTCTCATCGGCTGACTGAACCATTAGTATGGTTCAGTCGTGCGATTGAGTCATGCAGTTGATCTATTCGCACGACTAAGTGTTCAGTCATACGACTGAGTCAATCTCATGTTACAATCATGCGACTGATCTAGTCTCCTGGTTCAGTCGTGCGACAGGTTCATTAGCATAAAGTTGTTCATGCGTATGGTCCATTAGCATGGGCCATTCGCATGAGAACTTCATATGACTAAGTTTGAATATGTTTCATAATCATTATTTGACATAGATCTATTCAAACAACCACAAACCTATATAGTTAGTTCAATACGCGTTAACACACAATGACCAATGAAATATTAAACATTATAAGCATAAACCACACATTGTATTTCATTCAACCATCCATTTTGTTGGATCAAGAAAAAGGCTAATGCAACCAAAACTATATCACTTAAGTTATTTTGATGCTGCATGCAAAGGCTTCCGAAGCTCTTCATGGAACTTCCGAAGGTTGTAGAGTTCTCTCCGAAGACAAAGGAAAAGTCCAGCTTCTGAAGACAAAACTCTACTTCCGAAGACAATGCATACTTCCGAAATTCAAGACTTAGAAGAATAAAGTGAAGACCACTTCCGAAGTATGATGAAGAAGTCTCCAAGTCTTGGAAGAAGCAGCCTCTTCCGAAGTATAAAGTGGCTTCGGAAGTACTTACTCTTCCGAAGCCATTTAACCTTCGGAAGACACTGCTATAGCCAGTGGACACAAGTATGGTCTCTGACACTCCGCTGCAGACTTCTGATACAGCATGGCTTCTTCTTAAAGAACCATGTTGTTGACCATACTTTATTCCACTTTTACCTTTTCATGATAGTACAGTTACCATCTTTAGTTGGTGACAAAAGGTAAGTCAGGGACATGTCCTGACTACCTAATCTCAGATAAGACTTTATCCGAGATACCTTAATCTTTAGTCTTGTAGTATAGACTTTAGCTATAGGATCCCAGCTGGTATCAAAGTATATCCTGCTGTAGATAGTATTATATATAGGTTCTCCTTGTAATTCATATGTACACAGA
Organism: Flaveria trinervia; assembly: GCA_025506515.1. Lineage (NCBI taxonomy): Eukaryota > Viridiplantae > Streptophyta > Magnoliopsida > Asterales > Asteraceae > Flaveria > Flaveria trinervia. Next base: position 13,555,439 of record CM046454.1, on the reverse strand, counting down.
GAAATCTACTTGTAAGAATCTTTGTATTTTTAGTTGAGAATCAATATATAAAAGCATCTTGAAATTATCTTTCTGTGTTCTTAGTTACTTTTCATATTGTGATCAACTCTTCTTGATTCTTACCCGTGTGATTCTAGGTGAGTTTGAGAGAAAATTTGTGTTTAAGTGACAAACACCGATCCTGCAATTGGTATCAGAGCTTCTCAGGCTCTTGATTGCGTGATCTAACCATCCAAATCAACCTGTTTTCACTCCTCCCTACCACTCACTTCCTCAAATGGCCCTCAACAAATCTGAAGTAGAAATGGGGACGATGACCAAAGCGCCAATCATCACCCCTGAAAACTTCAGGTCTGGAGTAGAAGAATGGAAGGCTTCATTAGATACCAAGACAGCAAGATGTGGAACTCGATTGTCAATGGACCGTACAAGCCAAAGGTGGCTTCACCTGGTGGAAACGGTGCCATGATAGAAAAAGCTGTCGAGGACTATTCTGATGAAGACAGAAAGAAGATGGACATCGACAGCAATGCTATGACTATTCTCATGACTGCAATACCGAACTCTATTATGGTGGGGTTTGAGCATTGCAAGACTGCCAAAGAATTGTTTGATGCACTTGCTCAGATGTATTCTTGCTCCAACGACTCAAAGAAGGACTCACTGAAGCAGCAGTTCGAGAACTTCACTCATATTGCTAGAGAGACCCTCAGCCAGCAGTACTTCAGGTACATGGATCTTATCTCTTCCCTTCAGTCTGTAAAGATCACTCCTGAACTTAGAGATCTCACCAGAAAGTTCATGAGTGCTCTTCCAAATGAGTGGACATTCTACTGTGTCTCTATCAAGAGAACAGAAAACTTGAACACTCTTTCCATGACTGAGCTCTATGGCATCCTTGATGGATACCGTCTAGAGATGGAGAGTAAGAAGGGCCATCAAACAAGCAGATCCATGAGTCTTCCTGCTAGCAACTTTAATGGTTGCTGAAGGCTCATTAACCCCTCAACCTCAGCACTTCCTGACTTATCAGCAGCCATCCTGCTCATCTGGTCCCTACATCACTTATCCTGAGACTCCAAGGTCTCAACAGGCTCAACACAACTCCTTCCAGAAAGTTGTGCCTTTGTCTCAGGAGGTGGACACTCAGGAGATTTTCAATACTGCTTTGATGATCTTGAGTGCTTCAGCCCAGATGACGTAGAGTACGTGGACATTGTCCAGCAAATGGCTCTTTTAACTTACAGAGCAAAAAAGTTCTTTAAGAGAACTGGAAGGCACTTCCCTCAGAACCCAACTACCAGCAAGTTCGGGTTTGACAAACCAGAGCAAAGTGTTACAACTGTAACCAACTGGGTCATTTTGCAAGGGAATGCAAGGCTCCCAAGACCAATCCGGGAACCCCACAGGCCTCCACACATCCCTCAACCTCAAAGCCCACTGAGAAGTCAACTGAGACAGCCGCAATGGCTCAAGAAGTTGACTGGAGCTTCATGGTACAGGATGTGACTCCTGCTCAAGCTCTCATGGCCGGAACAGATGATGCCCAGGTATATGAACATCTCTGCACTCCAGCCTGTATAGCTAAAGTTAAACTCTATCAGGATTACAATATGGAAATCAGATCTGACATTGAGTCTTTAAATATTCTAAAATCTGATTTTAAAAGAGCTGAATCTGACTATCAAAAGAAAATTGATGAGTTGGAGAAAACTGTATCTCTTTTGAAACATGAACACACCAACTACAAGACTCAAATCAAGGATCTGATATCCAAATTGTCTGAGGCTCAAGCCCAGCTTGTCACTGCTGAGGCTCAGGCCAGGAAGCATGCTATCTCTGAGCAAAACTTCCAAGCTATTCTTGCATCATCCTCCCATTCCAAACTCTGTTATCAGAACAAAGAAGGGTTGGGAACCAATGAAATTGCTCCACCACACTCCTATGAGTCTATCAGACAGCCTAGATGTGGTACTGAAGAGCAAGAGGTTCCAACTGCTGACCCTTTCTTTCCAGAGTTAAAGGATGAGGCACCAATAGTGGCCACCACAGGGAAGGAACAGGTAGATACACCTATCGCCTCCTGTGATGATCATCCTAACCTAACCATCGCCTAACGCTAGAAGAAGCAGAGCTAAAGCTGCTAGGAGAACTGCTAAGAAAGTGGCTGAATCCAAACTGAAAATTGACCCCAAACAGAAGGGTGTCTTTGTTTCAGCTGGTTTCCAAGTGTGGGTACTTCTGATTCAGAAAGGAATGTAATACCAGCATTCCTGTCCTACCAAAGGATCAGAAGTTAAAGGGAAAGTTGCTGACGAAGAAAAGAAAACCAAGAAACAGCAACCCTCACTCCCCAAAAGACTAACATTGCATGCATCATGTGTGGCCTGCAAAATCATATGGCAAAAGATTGTTACTACAATCCTGCAAGCACACATTATGCAAATAATGTTAGGAAAGAAGGAGTCAGGAAGGTTTCACATTTGGACCTTTCCATACGGTTCAAGAGTTGAAGAAGGGAAAGCTAGTTTCCAAAGCCAAGTTGCTTTCGGAAGAAACTCCTTCTTCCGAAGGGAAAATGGCTTCGGAAGCAAAAGCTACTAAGGTTCGGAAGAACAAGAAAGCTCCCTTGAAACCATCCCAGAAGAAGACTGCTTCGGAAGAAAAGGTGGTGAGGACTTCTTCCGAAAAGAAAGAAGCTTCGAAGAAGACCATGCTGCAAAAGCTTCTACAAGCTCATCCTCCAAGATCAGCCAAAGGTGGACTGGAAGATCAAGGAAGATGCTGCAGCCCAAACCTCTTCCTCAAAGACCTCTGTTGAACCCCCATGCATATCATTTGGTTCACTCATGTCATTATCTTTGGAAGAACCCAAGACAATAAGCTTGGGTTTCCAAACAAAACTGAATTCTCATCTTATGTGCAGGAACATCCATTTGACAAGAACAACAATGTATGGATTGTAGATAGTGGATGCTCCAGGCACATGACAGGGAACAGACATCTCCTTCAACAATTTCAACATTATGATGGAGGTCCTGTCCAGTTTGGAGGTGAGGCCGGAGGATATATTTCTGGCAGAGGGAGTATATCCAATGGTATGTTAACCGTTGACAAAGTTAACTTTGTCAAACAGCTTGAACACAATCTGTTAAGTGTTTCTCAATTCTGTGATCAAAAGCACCAAATGCTTTTCACAGAACATGAGTGCATTATCCTCAAACCAGGGATGACAATTCCTCCGGAATTGGTGCTTCTTAGATCTCCCAGGAAAGGGGATATGTACAAGCTTGATATGAACAATGCTTCCCCAATGGTGAAGTATCATGCTTTCTTTCCAAAGCTGATAGTGATGAGTCAACACTGTGGCATAAACGTATGTGTCATGTAAATTTTAAGACAATGAATAATTGGCTAAAAATAACTTGGTACATGGTTTGCCTAAAAAGGAGTTTTTCTGCAAAGACAACTGTGTTGCATGCCTGAAAGGGAAACAACACAGGACATCTCATAAATCCAAATGTGTTAACTCTATCACTACTCCATTGCACTTATTGCACATGGATCTTTTTGGTCCCACAAGTATAATGAGCATTGGAAGGAAATCATACTACCTTGTGATAGTTGATGATTTTACAAGATTCACATGGGTATTCTTTTAAGAACTAAAGATGAAACTGCTGAAACGTTAAAATCTTTTATTCTTAAAATAGAAAATCAAATTGATCACAAGTTAAAATAATTAGATGTGATCAAGGGACTGAGTTTAAGAACTTCGTTCTTGACTCATTCTGTAACTCAAAAGGGATTGCCAGACAATATAGTGCTCCCAGAACTCCTCAACAAAATGGTGTTGCTGAGAGGAGGAATAGGACACTTATTGAGGCTGCTCGAACTATGTTAGCTGATTCAAAGCTACCTCTAACATTCTGGGCAGAGGCAGTCAGCACTGCATGCTACGTGCAGAACAGAGTTCTTGTAGTTAAGCCCCATGGAAAAACCCCTTATGAGCTATGGAACAAGAGGCCACCGTTCATTGGCTTTCTAAGGTCCTTTGGCAGCAGGTGTACCATACTTAACACAAAGGACAATTTAGCAAAATTTGCTGAAAAGTCGGATGATGCTATCTTTGTTGGATACTCTTCTAGTTCCAAAGCTTACAGAGTATACAACATTAAGAATCAACAATTTGAGGAGTCATCCAATATAGTTGTTAATGAGCACACTCCTTGTGTTAGGGGGAATGGGCCTGATCACATCTTTGATTTAGAATTGTTTCCAAACTATTCTAAACCTCTTGTGAGAATGTTTCAGTTGGAATAGGTGCTCAAACTGATGCTGATGCTGCTGCTAATGATCAACTGTTTGAGCTTCCCAGGCCTAGACCAAATTCTCCAAGTGCTGAAATACATCAAACTTCCACTATTCACAGATCCGACAGTTTAACTATATCAAGGAATAGTGAAGCTTCAACAAGTGAGTCACCTACTGAGCCTCAAAGCTCATCAGGTGATCCACCACAACACCAGGCAGAAGGAGGTAGTATTTTGAAGGAACAGGCAACTGTTAATACTACCTCACAGCCCCTCGATGATGTTTCTCATTCATTCAATCAGTCCTCATTGAATGACTTTGAAACAACAGCTGGACAGAGTGTTCTAGTTCCTGAACAAATATGTCCAACCTGGATCTATCTCTGCAACTGGAAGTGATTCCTCGGCTTCGGATTCACAACACTCATCCAACTGAGAACATCATAGGGAATGTCTCTGAGGTGTGAGAACAAGAGGACAGACTCATCAAGGGAATGTCTGCTTGTACTCATGCTTTCTATCTCAGATGGAACCCAAGAAGGTAGAAGATGCCTTAAAAGATAGTAGCTGGATTGAATCGATGCAAGAGGAGCTGCTTCAATTCAAGAGACAGAAGGTATGGAACCTATGTCCGCTACCATCTGGTCAAGTACCCATAGGCACCAAATGGGTTTTCCGAAACAAGAGAGATGATAGAGGCTTGATCATCAAGAATAAGGCAAGACTTGTGGTTCAAGGATACACTCAAGAGGAAGGAATCGATTATACTGATGTCTTCGCACCAGTTGCAAGACTTGAGGCAGTTAGGATCTTCCTTGCTTATTGCATCCAAGGACTTCACAGTATACCAACTTGATGTCAAGTGTGCTTTTCTATACGGGATATAGACAGGGAAGTGTACGTATGCCAACCTCCAGGATTTGAAGATCCACAGCATCCCAACTATGTGTGCAAATTGGATAAAGCTCTATATGGGCTGCACCAAGCACCTAGGCTGTGGTATGAGACTCTGTCTCAGTTTCTTCTGAAGAATGGCTATACTAGAGGTACCATTGACAAGACTCTCTTCATTAGAAGTCTGGAAAGACATTTTGCTTGTACAAGTCTATGTCGATGACATCATATTTGGTTCCTCAAATGACCAAATGTGCAAGGACTTTGAGAGCATTATGAAGAAGAAGTTTGAGATGAGCTCCATGGGAAAAATGGACTTTTTCCTTGGAATTCAGGTAAAGCAACTGAAGGAAGGGTTCTTCATTAATCAATCTAAATATGTCTCTGACATCTTAGAAAGATTTGAGATGAAGGATTGCAAGCCTGCCAAGACACCCATACCCAGAAACCATAATCTTTGTCCTGACCTTGAGGGGGAGGATACTGATCAACATCAGTATAGGGCAATTATTGGTTCTCTGATGTATCTTACAGCAAGTAGACCTGATATCATGTTTGCTACTTGCATTTGTGCAAGATATCAGGCTGCTCCTAAGGTGTCTCACTTAGCTGCTGTTAAGAGAATCCTCAGATACCTCAAAGGAGCACCTAAACTAGGTCTCTGGTATCCCAGAAACAAGGATTTCAATCTTTATGGATACTCTGACAGTGACTACGGCGGCTGCAATATTGACAAGAAATCAACATCGGAGGATGTCAATTTCTTGGTGGAAGGATCATCTCATGGCAATGCAAGAAACAATCCTGTGTCTCTACATCAACTGCTGAAGCTGAATACATTGCTGCTGCTAGCTGCTGTGCTCAACTGCTATGGATTCAAAATCAGATGTTAGACTATGGATTCAACTTTATGAGTACTCCTATCCATATTGACAACAACAGTGCTATCTCCATTACTGAAAATCCGGTGAAGCACTCCAAGACTAAGCACATTGACATCAGGTATCATTTCATTAGAGACATTCATGAGAAAAATCTAATCAGGTTAATCAAAGTTGATTCAAATGAACAATATGCTGATCTGTTTACCAAAGCTTTTGATGAACAAAGGTTTAAGTATCTCATAGCAGCTATTGGGATGATAAACATTGATTAATCTGATCTCTTTTGAAAACCTTTTTAAGATGTAAGTCTTGTGTCAATACAATTTAAGCCCTGTTACAAGAATTCTCTCTGAAATTTTCTAAGTGTAAATTCCTTCCGAAGAGAAATTAACCTTCGGAAGACATTATTATATCTTCCGAAGCATAATTTCTCAAAGGATAACTTTCTTCTCGAAGAATTTTTGGTCTCGGAAGAAGCGATTGATTGCATATCAGATCTACTTCCGAAACTTAAAATTCTCCATTCGGAAGCAACTCTAACCTTCGAAGCATAGAATTGGCTTCGGAAGTAAATTTGCCTTCGGAAGACAAGTTACCTTCGAAATGTTTTACACTCGGAAGAGAGATCTCACTGTGTAACGTAAATTTCTTGGGCCCCACACTGTAAAAAGCAAAGATTTTGTTAATGATGTCGGATTATTTAACTGATTTTTAACCTTACCGCCACTGTCATTTCATCCACTAAACCATCACATCACCTTATCCTAACCCCCATTACCGCCTCTCCACAATCTTTTAAATAATCTCGACTATTCACTTTCACTCTCTTACTTGCAAACTTTACAGCCCTAGAAATTTCTTCTACTCATCTTTACCCAGCTCAAATCATTCCAATTCACCTTTCCAAATGGCCTTCAACCCACAGCACAATCAAGTCGCACTTCTTGATTCATCAAGAGATGCCGACTTCTCAGATATCATCTCCTTCCTAACCCAATCTTCATACTACACCGCTCTAACTGTCCCCACAATTTACACAAACCATATGTCTGAATTTTGGGCAAATGGTCAGATTGAAACCCTAAACGGGTCGTGTCATTCGATCGAGTATCTGTGGCCAGGAGTTGGTCATTACTGAACAGCTCATCAGGGAGCATTTAGAGCTTCATGATGAGGGCGCTCCAACGGAATTTCCCAAAGCAGACTTGGACCATTCTTATCTCCAAATGGGATATGGAGGAGACGTTAGCAGGTCAACTGTCTACAAATTTAACTTCTCGTACAAATGGAAGTTCCTGCTACACGTGGTCCTTCACTGCTTGTCGAATAAATCCGGCGGATGGGATCAAATCCCATTTGAACTTGGGTGCCTTGTTCATGGGTTGGTAAAAGGCCTCCGCTTCAACTATTCAAGATTTGTGCTGACTAACCTCATGGGAAATCTTCAGAAAGACACCTTCTTCATGTATCCCAGGTTTCTCCAGCATATAATCAACTGTGAGCTAGACCAGAGCACGCTTGTCTGTGCAGCTGCTCTGACTGCTCCCCAGATGAGGCCGACCATCTTCAAGACTTTGAAGAGAGTGTCCACCAACTTCACAGGAAGAGATACTGCACTTCTTCCAGGTATGACTGAGCCAACGGCTCCTGGTGACATCCCTGTTAACCCCACAGGTGATGAACCCACACCAGCAACTACCCCCACTATGCCAACACTACCCATCACCATCACTTATCAGAGACGTCCCAAACGAACCCTTGTTCAATCTACTCTGATTGAACAAGCTCCTCCTGTTCAATCCAAAAAGGCTAGAGTGGAACAAAGGGCTCCCACTCAGCCTGAGGTCCAACCATCCTTCACAATTGACTCTCTTTGGGTCCTGAGTCTCCTCAGTCTCAGACCCATGAGCCCACAACCCAAGCTGAAAGCCCTCAGGGTGAGTCTCTATACTCCCCTGAGCAGCCAACAAGGACAGCCCCACAGAGGCTCAATGCCTGTAGACATTGACCAAAGTCCCGGGTCAGTAGGTTTAACCATCCTATCTTTCACTGACCTTTTATTTAAAACTGATGAAGAGATAACATCTCTCCATGGCAATGAAGTTGATCTACAACACCCTCTCCAAGATCAACAGAGCCCGAGAAATCTCTTATCTCTAGCCCCCATCAGCAACCAACTGAGGTGAGTCCCACTGATGTGGAGGGGACTCATGTAGATTCAGCTGCCACTACAGAAGGTGCCTCAATGGACCTTATGGACAGTGGTAACATTTCTCAGACTGAATCTACGGCAACCGAGCCCTTTGATGACTCTGAAAGAGACATCATTGAGCATGGGAAACCAGGGTGCCAAGAAACCACATCTGGTGGTGAGGCTGAACATACTAGGTATGTTACCTCATCTCCCCGTGATTCTTCGAAAGAAGATGAGGGAAGCATGCAACTCCTCATTCAAGATCTTCTTTCTAAAGTCTCAAATCTGGAATCTCAGGTTAGGACTTTAGAGGCAAGATCTGCCACTCAGTAACTTGAGATTGACAATCTCAAGGCTCAACTAGCTGAGAAACAGACAGAGAGGTCTGTTAGGCATGTACCTATTCAGGTCTCCCTGACTTCCTCCTCCAGCTCATCTAGCTCTCAAGATGATGCTACCAAAAAGGGGAGAATGTTCAAAGACACACACAAGGAACCACAGAGCCGGCCTTCCACTTCAACATCTTCCTCTCCCATCATTTTTGCGCCTGAAACATCTCAGGTCACTCTTCAGATTGATCCAAGGATGCTTAATAATCTTTACAGACTCTTCACCAAGTTTCTGTTAAGATCTTCCTTTGAGCAGCCAAGTCATGATGCTGCAATGATCTACTTTGGAGCAGAAGAACTTCAAAGGCTGACTGCACCTTCTACTACCACTGTGAAGAAGTTGGTCAACCTAAGGTTCTCATGGAACCTAAGATTCAATTCGAAGGGGAAATGGGAACTGATGGCCCAGCAACTGAAACAGTTGGGACAGAATCTGCATCTCCTTTAACTTCCGAAGCTGAAGTTAAAGCCTCGGAAGAACAAGCTGAATCTTCCGAAGCTGAAATGGAAGCTGCGGAAGGACTGTTTAAAATGTCCGAGGAACTGATCATCACAGATGCTATCCTGGAAATGGCATCTGAAATGAGCAGCGAGGACTTTCCGATTATACCTCCATCACAGACTCCATCTCTGACTCTCTCACAATCAGAAACCTCTCTCCAAGAACCACCACAGTCAGGATCTTCAAAGGATAAAGGTAAAAGGAAGATGACTGCGGAAGAGATTCAGGAAGAGGAGAAGATTGAAAAACTTAAGAAGAAAGGAAGACTTCAGACTGAGAAGTTGCTAGCTGCTAGCACAAAAGCAGCTGCTTCCAATCAGGAGGTTGTCATCAACAAAGAAGAGAGCAGATCATTGACCACCTCATTGAAATGGGAGCTGCCAATGAAGAAACACTCCTGCTACCATTAGAGGAGTTGGTGGATCTGGAGAAGGCAACCAGGCTGAAGTTTGAAGAAGAAGCCAGGTTGGCCTTAGAGGAAAAGGAAAAGAAACAGAAGGAGGATGAATTGCAGCTGAGGAGAGACAGGATAAACTTCCTACTCTCCAGAGGTTTGATCTTCAAGAACTCTCTCCACACAACGATGACACGATCCTCTGGCTCTTCAACAAAGAGCAGGATCAAATGGAGAAAGAAAGGAAAAGGCTGCTAAAGAAAAGGAAGAGAGAAGAAGAAGAAAGAAGAAGAGGCTAGGGTCACTGCCTCCAAGAAGCTTACTGAGAAAGCCTGGATGAAGGACTATCTCCGGGCTCATGGCTTCTCCGGTAGGCAGGTGGGTCCTATGTCGGAAAGGACACTCCAACGGATTGTCAGTGAAATTAAGGCTGACATCCGGTTGGGGAAAAGGAAAGAGATGTACAGAAGGGTAAAAGGGATGACCTTCACTGCTTCTACCCAACCACAACTTGAACCCTCATCCTCACCATTCACTATTAAACCTGAACCCTTCACCCCTGAACCCACATCACTACCCTCTACTACTCCCTCACCTCAACCTCCTAAACTTCCCATCATCCAACCCAAAACACTAGCCAGAACCTCTGAACCTAAACCTACCCAATTACCATCCAAACCATCCCTTCAGCCTTCTCAACATCTCTCCCTTGAGGAGTTTAAGGCAATCAAGATGAAGCTCACTAATTGCACCACTTTGAGCGAAGTTTCCTGTGTAGAAGACTCTGTCAACATTACCTATGTAGACGGATCTTCAAGTTCCCTCACAAGAGACAGATTCCTTGATTTGCCTAGAGGAACTTTGGACCAGGCTGCAAGACTTTTGGGCCTCAATTCAGACTCTTTAAATGAGGAAGAAAAGAAGCTCAGAAGGAAACTGGTGACTCTGCTGGATGAACAAGAAAAGAGGACAAGATTCCTAGTCAGCCTCTTGTGCCTAGAAGGAATAATCCAGTGGAGGTTCGATGAACCTTCTCACAACTTTGTTGTGAAAGAGAGAATGGTGAAGTCAACAGACTCAATGCAACCTCTCTGTTACACTCCAGCAGATTTGACATTGCTGAGTTAGCAGAGAAACCATTCTCCAACCCCTCCAACTCTGAAACTGCTGCACTCGTCAGAAATCATCTCAGCAGTCTTCATTTGGCTGAGCTAACTGCAAAAGCAAAGATTGAAGAAGAGTTGAAGTTGAAAAGACAGGAAGACAAGGAAAGATCTCCCACCAAAGGTCCTGCCTTTCTACAGATGGTGGAAGGTCCTGAATTGGAACCTATAGTTTCGATGGAAATATGATTACAGTTCCCATCAACTAACTCTTTTCAGAGGGCAACAACAAAGGGTACATGTTATCCAAGGTGACAGACTGGATTTCCTGTCTACCAAGGATCTGTACAACTTCTCAGCACCACATCAGGAAAGAACAAGGAGACAGACAAATATTTGCTCTCCTTGGTGCTGAAAGTTTTGAGAAGTCGAGGTAAGTGAAGTTTTGGTAGCATCAGCCTAGGGGGAGTTTGTTGGATCAAGAAGAAGGCTAATGCAACCAAAACTATATCACTTAAGTTATTTTGATGCTGCATGCAAAGGCTTCCGAAGCTCTTCATGGAACTTCCGAAGGTTGTAGAGTTCTTCCGAAGACAAAGGAAAAGTCCAGCTTCCGAAGACAGAACTCTACTTCCGAAGACAAATGCATACTTCAAGTTCAAGACTTAGAAGAATAAAGTGAAGACCACTTCCGAAGTATGATGAAGAAGTCTCCAAGTCTTGGAAGAAGCAGCCTCTTCCGAAGTATAAAGTGGCTTCGGAAGTACTTACTCTTCCGAAGCCATTTAACCTTCGGAAGACACTGCTATAACCAGTGGACACAAGTATGGTCTCTGACACTCCGCTGCAGACTTCTGATACAGCATGGCTTCTTCTTAAAGAACCATGTTGTTGACCATACTTTATTCCACTGTTTACCTTTTCATGATAGTACAGTTGCCATCTTTAGTTGGTGACAAAAGGTAAGTCAGGGACATGTCCTGACTACCAATCTCAGATAAGACTTTATCCGAGATACCTTAATCTTTAGTCTTGTAGTATAGACTTTAGCTATAGATCCCAGCTGTATCAAAGTATATCCTGCTGTAGATAGTATTATATATAGGTTCTCCTTGTAATTCATATGAACACAGAAATCTGCTTGTAAGAGTCTTTGTATTTTGAGTTGAGAATCAATATATAAAAGTATCTTGAAATTATCTTTCTGTGTTCTTAGTTACTTTTCATATTGTGATCAACTCTTCTTGATTCTTACCCGAGTGTGATTCTAGGTGAGTTTGAGAGAAAACATTTGTGTTTAAGTGACAAACACGATCCTGCATATTTACATATATGTCGACATGAAAGACTTTTAACATTAGCTCATAATCTAGTACAAGGTTTACAGAATTTAGCTAATGGTAAATTGGTCCTCCCAACTTCCCCCAAAATTAATAACACATGGCCGAACATGTCCTCACATGTTGATGGTCCTCTCAACATACACATCAGTCTGGGGATGATTAAAGCTGTACTGATCTGTACCTCATCCCCATCGCGTCGTGGAACTTCTTCCAAAAATTTTTGGATGTAACCGAACCCAAGAATTTTGGATGTAAACCATCAGTCTGGGGATATAAGCCGATCAGACACAATAGACACCCCGTCACAACCATGACGATTTACAATTTCCTTGATAAACAGATCAGCCAACCTCTCAATGACTTGTCTCGCGATTGGTATAAAGTGAGCATTCTTCGTCAAGCGTTCAATATCACCTATATGACCATCATACCCTTTCGGAGTACGCGCGCCTTAGTAATGAATTCCATGGTGATGTGCTCCCACTTCATTCCGGTATATCCAAAGGTTGGATCTTCCCATACGGCTTTTGATGCTCGCCTTCACCTGTAGACAAGAAGGCATTTACACACATACTCCACCACATCACGTTTCATACCCGGCCACCAATATCTTTCTTCATATGTTGGTACATTTTTGTAGCACCTAGATGAATGGAATACTCGAGTCTTTGAGCCTCATCCATGATCCTCATGCGTAAATCCCAAAACGAGGAACCCACACCCATCCAAATCGGGTTTTAAACACCAAGTGTGTTCTCACCCAATTCTGCTACAAGACCTCTCATTCTTTCCAAGTTAAGATGATCTTCTTCAATGCCTCGTCTTGAAGCTCTTTAACTCGCTTCATCACGTCAGAGGTCATGATTAGCTGATACGCTTTCACCCGAATCGACTCGGGCCTCTCTTTTCGGCTAAGGGCATTCGCCACCACATTGGCTTTGCCCGGATGGTAGTGGATCTCACAATTAGAATCCTTTATAAGTTCCAACCACCACCTCTGCCTCATGTTCAGATCTTTCTGCTCAAAGAAGTACTTCAAGCTCTTGTGGTCAGTGAAAATGGTGCACTTCGTCCCGTAAAGATAATGCCTACAAATCTTTAGTGCAAAGACCACGGCTGCTAGCTCCAAGTCATGAGTAGGGTAACTGACCTCATGAACCTTCAACTGTCGGGATGCATAGGCTATCACTTTCCCTCTCTACATTAACACACATCCCAACCCCGAGTAGGAAGCATCTGAATAAACCACCAGATCTTCACTTCCATCGGGTAATAACAGAACAGGAGTTTGAGTCAACCTCGCCTTCAATTCTTCGAACACCTTCTCTTGAGCTTGACCCCATACAAACTTCACATCCTTCTAGGTCAACTTAGTTAGTAGAGAAGCAATCTTAGAGAAGTCTTGGATAAATCTGGGAAAGTAGGGGAACCTTTTTGTGTTTTTATTTTTTTATTTTTATGTTATTTTTTTATTTATAAATTTTTAAATATGTTTTTTTAATTACAATTTTACCATTGAGAATTAATGATTGAGATTGGTTCCTAGAGTTTTCACAAAAAAAACTAGTTCTCATTTAATCCCTCCCATATATATATATAAAGCTAGCTATTTTTATGAGTAATAACTTTTGTGTCCATAGTCTTTGTGGTCTACGAACACCTGATTTCTATCATCTTTGATAAGAACTAAGTGGTTGTAATCGTCCATTGTGGCGGTGGTATTGAGAGTGATAAACACATTAAGAGAAGTATGTCTGGGTCTCAAATATCCAAACACATATGAAAAAACATGTTGTGAAATTATATTCAACAATCACACAAAAGTCAAGTCCTTCTAAAAGTTAGTGTTAAAGACACAAAAATGATTAAAAAACACAAAAATGAATTTATGCAACGACGTGTAAAAATATTTTATATATCCTCCAAGCCTCCAACTTAATTTTAAATAAAAAATTATGTCAAAATGTAGTTTAGTTGGATTTAATTAAAAATATACCAAAACGTTGATAAAAATACACACATCACAACTATATTTTGAAATAAAATAAATAACTATGTAGAAGTTATAAGAGTAAGACAAAATATGTATAATATTAACTATAAAGAGTAGTTAATAAAAAAAGTATTCTGAAATTCTAAAAGTGTTTGTGCTCAAAATTTTATAATGAATGGAAGTTTATGTTCGAACTTAAAAAATTGAAAGTTATTGGCAAAACTAAAAAGTTTTAAAAGTTTATAGTGAAATTTTTAAAGATTTAAAAGTATGTAATTAAATTGTAAAGATTTGGAACTCATTAATCATGCAACGTCCTAATTATTATATAGATAATAAGTAGTAGGTGAATTTTATAGTTAGACTTTAATTAGGCTTCTTGCATTCGCCGTTTAAAAAATTAATAATTTATGTTCAATTAACGACCTTAACTAAACATATTATTTAAAAAAACTAAATAAAAGTAAATTACGCAACACTAGCGTTATTAGAGGTCTCATTTCCACCTCAAAAGATGGCTAAAGATAACGCGTCATTTAAACAAGTGCTTGTCAACATATAAACTTTTATGAATCTTCCTGGTAGAAGACTTATATGACTTTCTCCATTACAAAACACCAAAAAATCACGTATCTAATATCTACAAATCCATACATACAAACACACTCAAACACACACACAATGGATGACTTACCACCACACATCATGGTTGATATCCTCTCAAGACTTCCCGTCAAGACCATCATCCACTGCAAGAGCGTATGCACGACCTGGCGCGATCTACTTTCTGACTCGCAGTTTGCTAACATTCACCTCTCGAGATCACCCGCAGGCTTCATGATTCATCACGAGTTCGAGCAACATATGATGACCGGTCACGATACACCAGGCGTCTTGAAATGGGTCGAGATCAAAGACAAGCCTGATGGTCACCAACGGTTGCACCACGACCCCGTCATGAGCCTTGATCTCGGTCTTGCACCTGTTTTTCAAGATGCACAATTACTCCAGGTGGGCTCGGTTAATGGTTTGATATGCTTGTGGGAGTATGAGAATAAATGTGATAACACTTACATATGCAATCCCATCACTAGAGAATACATGATCCTCCCTAGGCAACAATACTATAGGGAACAAGGTCCTGCCAAAATCGTTTATGGTTTAGGCGTTGCGTTAATGTCGAACGAGTATAAAGTGATACGGTCGTTCCAAGGGGATATTCCACCAAAACGCGACCTAAGCGAGCGCCCAAGCCTACTAGAAGCCGAGGTTTACACCCTTGGCACGGGCCGATGGAGGAGTCTTGGGCGTGTCCCATACTGGCTCTGTGGGCTCCACGCACCGTTTCTAAATGGCAATGCTCACTGGACCGTTATTGACAAGGATTCCCCTGAAGAGATTTGCACTTTCGATTTCGACAAGGAGACATTTCAGTTGTTTCCATCTCCTCCTTCTCAAGGGGTAGTAAATAGCGCGATCCGTTTCCAAAGTTTGGGAGTTATAAGTGGTTGTTTGTGTCAGTCTTATACGTGCGATTCTGAATTCGCAATATGGGTGATGAAGGAATACGGGGTCAAGACGTCTTGGCGTAAAGAGGTGGTGATCAAGGTGAGTAATAGCCCTGATCTTGACTGGATGATGTGGGAGCGTGTGCATTTGGTAGAGGGTTTAAAAGATGGAAGTATCTTGATGGTTTATTTTGAGGATGTGTTGATCAAATACTGTCCACAGAGGAAACAGTAGAAAAGATGGATATTTTTGAACGATATTTCAGCGGAATGGCGTATCGTCCTAGCTTTCTTAACTTCAACGCTTTGAATCAGAAAGAGTCCATGTGTTCTAAAGGTTAACAACTAGTGTGCTACCATTGATATGTTATTCACATGCAGCATTAATGTTGCATCAAACATATTTGATAGTTTGTTGTCTGGATACAATACTAAGGCTGTTATTACTTCATATTGTTTTTGGTTTTGATTATAAACAACAATTGGCCCATCCACCGTCTGCCGTTATTCTCCCGGTTATTTTTGCCGCTTGCGCCGGCAATAACCACAATCCATTAGTTCACAACTCCACTGCAGCTTCTATCTCATAGCAGTAGATTTAGATCCGGTACCCGCGCCACTCACCCGTGGCTTCTCGTGTTTGTTTGTTTCTCAGATTCAGAATCTGCGAAGTGGCTAGATGCCATGAATGCCGAGATGCAATCTATGCGTGACAATCAAGTCTGGGACTTGGTTGAGCTACCCCCGGTTCACGAGCAGTAGAGAGCAAATGGATTTTCAAGAGAAAAACCGACATGCATGGAAATGTACACACCTATAAAGCACGACTAAAAGCGAAGGGTTTCACTCAAACTCAAGGTGTTGAATATGATAAAACTTTGTCGCTTGTTGCTATGATAAAATAATATTATGCTGACCTTTTGTTTTCAACTATATCTTTATCGGATGCTTCAACTGTGTTCAACTGGCTAATTGCTGCAAACACCATGTTATTTACAATCAAACACCAACTAATTACTGATCAAAAAGAAAACTAGTACGTTATAATATTGATATATAACAAGTTTAAAAATTTGCAGCATTTACATCGACTTCTTCCTGGACGTATACGTCTACTGGTGTTTTGTTGGTTGGTGAGATTGTTTTCACCATCCTTTATCTACCATAACAGAAAAAAAAAACGAACATTAGTTTTTCTTTCAAAGTAGAAACTAATAATAAAAACTAGTAAACCACCTTCGATTCACGTTTTTGTTCATCCACCTCACGCTTCACCTGAAAATCAAAAGCACTCCATTAGAAAAACATGCTATAAGTTAAACTGAAAAAGGTGTTACCTGAAACTCAGAATTCATGGTTTTCAGCAAAGCATCTTTGCAAGTAAGTTGATGTTGTAATTATTTTAGCTGTTATGACCAAATTAGGGAAAAATAAGACACACCAAATTGATTCATGCAATTATTAGAAATTGGGCATTCAAAGCATCAAACCTTCTTTTTGCCTAAATTAAGCTCCTGCCAATAAAACAGAAACACACTAATGTCAACGTTTCTATCAATGAAAAAGATTGAAGTTTAAGTCATGAAAGCAAAGTACCAACCGCCATCATATGACTGTTCGATTGAGCAAGGTTCCAATTCTGCAACTGTGTTTTCTGAAGAACAACTCGCATCTTTTGAAGCTCAATTCCATTCATCTCTATGACTTTGCTGTTGTCATTCATGTTTAAGAAAATCTAAGTTTGACATAAATCCAAAACACAAACTGTTGTTTTAAATTCTACTTCTATGGATTATATCTTATTATTCGTGCAATTAACACTTTCTTTTCGCACGCTCTCAAGTTAGATGGTAAGGGAACTTACTTTTTTTCAGTAATAAGCTTCATCAGCCCTGCATTTTCCTGCACATTGGATCATTCAAAGACCATAATCAGGTAAAGTTTGTAGGAAACTGGAACATCACAGATATATACAAAAGTTTGTATATAACAGTAGTAAGGGACCTGGTATACAATTTCACTATGTTACTCTATAACATAGACAATTGTTTATTAACAAAACCTCAAAAGGTAGATTGAAAGTTCTAAAGCTTTAAATGGTTGTTAATACACCTCTACTTATATACAAAACTATGACTAAATGTGGAAAGTAATTAAACCTAAGAAGTTTTTTTTGTGTCCATGAGAATACTATAAACACATACGACCCGCCAATACCCTGCTAACAAGAGTAAATCGCAACTTGCTGCACATGACTTTCAAGAGGTTAAGACAGGAACATGAGACCAAATGCATTAAGGTTAACAAAGTTAATACTAACTGATACAGAATCCCTACGATTCATAATTCATAATAATCTGATACTATTATAGTCTAATGTTCATGAAGAATAAGATAACGAAGCAGAAGACATCCACATAAGATTTTACCTTTAAAAGATGATCGATGTGCTCTTTATCTAAAGATGATGAAGAGTTGAGTGGACGAATTTGATCGAAAATCGTTGGTGATTTGTGTTTGGGCTCGTAATTTGTGATATCAGAAAGCCTCTTTCTTATCGAATTCCAATAGATGATCTTTTAGCCATTCTTTCCTCTCCCATTTCCACCACTCCTTCAAATATTCAAAACTTTTGGTTCCACAAACAGATCGAAGAACCCTGGATCACAAATTGTGTTTCTTGGGTTTAAAAACCCAATAACGAATTCTAGGGTTTGGTGTGAAATACTGATCCGAATCAGAAAAGGGGAAGAAGGTGGAAAGATTAATCGGACAACCCAGATCTCAAATTGGGATATTTAAAAATTCTCTTTTTACATGTTTTAATTGATTTTGAGGCTGGAAATATATAAATATATGATTTTATAAAACTAGTTTTATACCTGCATGTTTGATGTGTGCATGATGATGTTATGGTATAATTCTGGACCGTGTTCATAATTTGATGACGTTATTGTTGTGTTTCTAAAGCTTAGAATGTAAGAGTTAAGCTTAGAACATGAAAGATGAGAATTGGGCACTGAATCTGATAAATAGTGTGTCCTAGGCTGCTCATGCGTCCAAACAGTAGTTCATACACTTAAGTTTAGAAAAACTGCTTAAGTGTTGGCAAATGCGGATGAGTATGGAGGAAATGCGGATGAGTAGAGTCAATGTGGATGCAGGTCAATGCGGATGAAAGTCATGCGGATGAACATTGACCAAGTGTGGGAAATGCGGATGAGTATTGACTAAGTAAAAGAAATGCAGATGAACTATAACAAACGCGAATGAAGTAAAAGAAATGCGGATGAAGTAAAAGAAATGCGGATGAACTATAACAAATGCGGGTAAAAGAAATGCGGATGAACTATAACAAATGCGAATGAAGTAAAAGAAATGCGGATGAAGTAAAAGAAATGCAGATGAACTAAGACAAATGCGGATGAACAAAGGCAAATGCGGATGGACACTTAGAATATTTCTAACTTCTTAGGGAAAAGTGTAATTTAGGCTTTGACTTGGGAGGTACCCGGAGGCTATGTAAGTTGACTTTTTGAGGTCATAGGTATTACGTTGGGCATGTTATGATTTATGATTAATGCTTATGCATGATGGTATGTATGATGTATGTTATGTATGTATGATGCCGTGTATGATGTTGTGGTATGTGTATGTTAATATTCCTGTTATGTATGTTTTTTCCCATGGCTTTACGTTGAATGTTAATGAATGAAATGAAAGTATTATGTAACGTAATAGTGGAAGATAATGAAAAGATGAACGAATGAAAGAATGCATGCATTAATGAATGAACGAACAAAAGAAAGACTTGAAAGCAAATGTATGGAGGTTCACACTCAATGCAGAATGTTAGCTCAACCGTGTGCGGGTTAGCTACCCCATGAGGATGCACACTGGGGCTTAATCCGTGTGATTAAGCAAACGTATGGAGGTTCACACCCAATGAGGGGTTGTCAGCTCAACTGTGTGCGGGTTAAATACTCCATGAGGTTCACACAGGGGTTCAGTCTTTGTGATTGACCAGATGTATGAGGTACTTGTCGCTTACCCTAGATGAATTGTTTGATTCTCTAGAGGGGATGTTAAGCACATGACATGACCTAGATGAAAACGAGAAGATAATAAATGTACGAAACGAACGATGATGATGATAATAAATATTATCTATGTGTACGTACAATGTGTGATCACATTCTAAAACCTGTTATGATTGGATGAAACTAAAGAATGGTTTTAAACAAAAGATAAAGTATGTTTTATTATAAAACTAGAACTCACTCAACAACGCTGACTTTTATATGTTTCTAATTGGCAGGTGATGTTGCTGAGGATGGCACGTGGCGGCTACTCGACTCTTTTGGATGACATCCATTTTTATAATGCTTTTATGATGTAACCCAACAAGTATTTTGTAATCTGATAACGATGTATTATTTTGCATAAGCCTTTATAATGAAATGAAATGTCGTTTTAAATGTTTTCGCTGTAATGTTTATTTAAGATAATTGTAAATACATGTTTTATGTGCGATGATTGTCCAGCTGTGAACGTCCCGAGAACGAGGCCTTACATCTCCCCCTCTCTCTCTTCAATGTGTATACATATAAAGAACAATAATCAGGGACTAACATGGAATATCGAAAGTTTCGGCCAAAATATAACAAAAAAAACTTTACTATTCAGTTAGCATGGAAAATCAAGACTAATTATATTATAATTATTTAATTTTGGTTGTGATAATAGACCTCTAAGGATACGACTTTATGGTATAAGATTTTAAGCTTTATAAAACAAGTCAACCCTGAACCATTAGGTACCGTTTGATATATAGAAATGAGGGACAGAATGAAATGAATTATTGAGGGTGAATGAATAAACACATGTTTGGTTAGTAGAGGTAATGAAATAAACCATTACATAATTGATTCTCTCCTCTCAAATTCATTCCATCAATTCCCCTTTCTTTTTTTCATTTCATCTCTACTTCCATCATTAGTCACCAACACCACCCATTGCCCACCATAACAACCACCACCAACCACTAAGATCGTTCGTCACCAGCAACCACCACCAACCACGGGCCACCAGCAGCGCCGCTCACCACTAGCCACACGTGGAGCCTTCCACCACCAGCCACCACCGCCCGGGGAACCACCACCTCCAAACGCCACCGCCATAGCAACATAATCGTCGGACACCACCGCCATTGTTGTCGGGAACCACCGCTGGCCACTGCCACAGCTAGGAACCACCGTCGGCTACTGACGATGCCGGAAATTACCGCCGACCACCATCGTTGTCGGAAACCGCCCTTAGGCAACCGCCGCTACCTCCGGAAACCAACACTCGTTACCGCCACCGTCAGAAATCACCTTCGAAGGCCATCACCGCCACCCCGAACAACCACCACAAATAACCATCAAAGGTCACCACCACATCCGGAAACCACCTTTAGCCACCACCACCACCGCCGCCGGAAACAACCCTCGGACCACCGGCACTACCTTTGGAAGCCACCACGGCCACTGTTACCACTGGTCACCGCTACCACTGGCCACAGCCACTGTCGGAAACAACCTTCGAATGCCACCACCGCCACTAGGAACCACCACCACAAGAAACCACCGAAGGCTACCACCACATACAGAAACCACATCCAACCACCATCGCCGCCGGCCACCACCATCGCCGGAAACCAACCTCTGGCCACCGCCGCCGCCACCGGAAACCTCCACCGACCACCACCACCGCTCGCCATAACTACTTTTATATTTCAATGTTTCGAATTTTCATACCTAACAAACAACATAAAGTAATGATTCATTTATTACTAAAGGGTAACCAAACAAGACAATGAAATCTAATGATTCATTTCATTCTCTTATTCATTTTATTCGCTCATTCATTCCATTCATTCGTTTATTCCATTTCCTCATACCAAACAGACCCTTAACGTTTTGACGCATTGACAATTTTAATCTTTTAAGTTTGAAATGTTGTTAAAACGAATTGAAATATACATTTTAAACTTTAGTTCCTAAACGAATGTGAAGATAATTATGGTTTATCGTGATAAAATAATTTTAAATAGTTTTTAAACATTCATGCCAGTTCTACTGACTACGATAAATATAGCATTTCTTGGACGTTATATGGTCTAAATAGTAAATAATAATTAATTAATAATACAAAATTTATTATATGTCTACATAATTATAAACGGACTAAATATACATTTTGAATGTGAAAATAATTATGGTTTATCATTGATAAAATATTTTAAATAATTTTTAAACATTCATGCCAGTTCTACTAACTATGGTATATATATATATAGCATTTCTTGTAACATTATAGGTTTTAAATAGTAAAAAATAATTAATTGATAATAAAAAAATTATTATATGTCTACATGATTTTTATATTTATAAAAATAATGTTTCTAATTTTTATGGCTAAATATCTTATATTTAGTTTTTTAATCTATTTTTATTTGTATTAAAATGTTGAAGTTTCAAAAATAGATGTTTGGCTAACTTTAATTCATAGAATGTTTTTATAATACCCAACATACTATATGGATATTTACGAAATTTTGACTTATTTTCTCGTTTACATAAATTTAATTTAGAAATGGAGTATACATTAAAATTGTAATAATAACTTATAGGATGGTTAAAAAATACTCATAATTTATTCATAACTCACTTTATCTAAACTTAAGTCTCTCATATATTTATAGTAAAATTTAGGGTTGTTGTAGTGATTTAATATTTTATACACGTACTAGATCGGTTTTAAAACGTATCATTATAAAAAGAATACTTTTAAATTTTCGTATTGCATAAATACTTCTATAAGTTATATAGAGATGCGTCCATATGTAGATTTCATAAATCGCTTTACAAAATTGTGTTCATATGTAGTAGCCATATATAGCCATAAGATCAAAAAAATCTAGAGATGAAATGGTCTTTATCTTCCATCTTGTAAATTTCCAATGCTCGATTTTCATACAATATTAATATTAGTGAAAATCTGACTCAAAGCATTTTCATAAGCACGAGAATATTGATTTAAGATTTACCATGTTAGGTACATATCATGAAATACACATTCCAATCTTTCATTATACACAACTAATAGTTGTTTTCGTGTCATCATGCAACCATCAATGCTACGCATAGTACTCGTTTTAAGGTTCTACCATCACATGTGTATCGTTTCTGATAAGACCACACGTAAAATATTAGTCTGATGCATGTCTTGTTTTTCACCAGCATACGTTAATAAATTAACTATTGCTCATATTGTTTTAAGATAAATGTAAATCTCAAGGATCTACGGTTTTATTTCATAAGACAAACATATTTACCTTTTAATACGAGCAGACCTAGGGTTAGTTCTGAATAGCTTAGGTAGCATCTCAGCTTACTAAAGTGCTAGAAATGCTTCTGCAGGAACTTTTGGGTGCTTCAGGTCTGTGTGGATCAAGCATTGGTTCACGTAATGAGTTGGGAAGGAGTCTAGGCATGTCATTCAGAGTAAGAGTGCGTGTTTTGGGTGCGAAATATGTTAAAAGTGAGTTGAAGCTCACTAATTTATAGATAAGGTCGGCTACCAGATGCGGCCCGCATCCCTTGAGGGATGCGGCCCGCATCCCTTGAGGGATGCGGCCCACATCCATGACCGATGTTGTCTGCATCGGTGTCCGTACATCAGATTGTTACATACATGCATGCGTCAAACTCGTATGTTTCCTCAACCTAGTCGATGTGGCTCGCATCCTTCTAGCGATGCGTCTTAAAATCGGTTGTTGCGGTATGCAAGACTTTTATATTGCAGCCTTCTCCAAGACTTGATGCCTAGTATTTTGTTTTTTCTTTTGGATCCGAAATTTTAGACTGTTACACGTATAATAGATTAATATCAGTGGTGCCTAAGTATTATGCCGTGCAATTTTAAGGGAGCACCAAAAGTGAAATGCTAAAAAGGGTTGATTTTGCCGGGGGGGGGGGGGGGGGTGGGGGGGGGGGTGGTCTAAAGGCTATGAATGTAGTCCAATAAACAAGTCTTTTGCTAACAAGCTGATGTTAATAATGTTATGAACTTAAAAGGTTCGTATAGTTTTACATCACTAACCATGGAATGATGGAAGATGATGGTGATGTTAACGTGAATATGGAGAGGGAAGGGGGTATATATTATGAACTTTTTAGGGTTATTGAATAGAGATTTTAGGTAGTTTTTTAGTTTAGTTACATAACTAAAATTTTAGGTTTTATCACGTAATTAATTAATTAATTAATTGTATTTTATAGCATATATGTAGATGTAGGCGACGACTTTTAGGTGGAAAAAGGTTATTAAGTTGTAATTTTGTTTCCACATTGATCTCTTTTAATTAATTAATTAGTTACTAGATTAGTACTCGTCTATTATAGTTGTTAAATAAATAATTAATAATGAAAATCTATTACTTATAAATGTTATCTTGAGATGTGGTATTATTAAAATTACATATGACAAAATATTATAAATAATAAAATAATGATATCAAATTTCTCAAGTGTTATTAATTTTTTAAAATATATATATGGCTTAAACATTTGTTATAAAACAAACTGTATTATAAAAAATATTAATTTTTCAAAAATATTTGTTATAACTATGAATTTAATTATTTTGGTTTACAAATGTATAATTTTTTTATAATCAACAAATATAAAATATTTCGTAACTTTTAAAAAAATTATTGTTTTACAAAATATTATTATTTTATTAAAGTTTGTTTCTTTGGTAATTTACATTTATAAATGTTCTCTCTCCTAGTTTATTGTGAATTCTACTTTTTATTTAAAATGTAATTAAATAATATTATTATTAAGTTAATGCACTTATTCTAAAAATAATACTTAGAAGGTTAAGTGTGCACCTAAAATTTCTTTTGTTATAATATGCATAACTTTTCATTATTTTAATTGTTTGAAATTTGACTGATATGTTATGGAAAATGTATGTTTGAAAATGAAAACTTGGATTTATAGATTGGGCCTAATCGGGACATTGTAGGAGTTTTTTAGTTTCTAGAATATAGAAACATTTTAGGACTTTTATATTTTAGAAAATTCTATCTAATACTAAGAATATATATTTTAAGTTTAGGTAAATTATTAACTTATCTAGAGTTTTGATACATTAGGACCAGCTATTCTAAAATGTGTGTTTAGCCTAACGGCCTAGCCTAACAAGTATTTATAATCCTTTGTTGGTATTGTATGAAATGAAATTCTATGCGGTTGTATGACCATAATGTTATTGAATATATGATGTAAATTAATTTGTTATAAAAACTCAAGTAAAACTCTATTTTTAACCATTTTAAGTTCTTTTTTTTTAACTTCACATCACATTTTGTCATAGGTGACACAAAGTGAAAACCTGGGGAGGGAGGGGAAATCTCGGCCCTAGGTGGGAACACCCTCAACCCCCAAACCTGGGTTCTGAAATTTTTCTCACGCCTGGTGAATACTTACCGATCGAGCTTCGCCAGTTGCATCGACACTCTTTCTTAGCATACTTAAATAAAAACTAAGAAATTGGGACAACTACATCTAAAATAACAAAAAACAAAAGAACACTCATGAAAATAAAAAGTTTAATATGATAGTGAAGCGGTAACCTGGCGAACCTAAGGAACGTGGGACAATCTTAGCCCCCAAAACGCTATTATGTATTTATGGTAAATAATGGTTCGTGTAAATTTAATTTAAAAAAGAAAAACCTCAGTCCAGGAACATGTTAATTACATTTTGCAATGTAGTATTTATTTTAGTTATAGGTTTCCAGCTGTTATCAAAATATATCTGGCTGTAGGTAATAGTATATATAATTTTTCATTGTAACTCATGTAAAATGCTTATAAGCGTATTAAGTGACACGTGTCACTCTCCCATGTCTCCTCAATATTTTTTCCCGCATCTTTCATATTAATTAAATAAATTTTCTCTAATCTTTTGCCTTTTTATCTCTCTTCTAATATTAAATGTTTATACAACTATTTAAGTAAAGTATTTTATATTTTAAAATAAATATATGTTAAAAATTATATAATATTTCATAAACATGTAAAAAGAAAATCTCTATCACGAAATGTATAACTTTATATTTTAGCAACCCGTGTATTACCACGGGGTTATAACCTAGTTGTATGTGTATATATATATAAATATATATATAAATATATATATATATATATATATATATATATATAATATATATATATATATATATATATATGTAAAGGGGAAGGATCCTAAGAAACCAAGTAGTTTTAAGAAAATTATGAAAACTAGTATTAACCAATCATAATTTTTATAATACCTATACTTATTATCTAGAAAGGGTGTTTAGTAACTTATACATAATATATTTTTAGTAAATAATAATTGTTGACTGAATCTCATCTTTTTCTCCATGATCAAACAAATCAATAAAGAGTTTTTGAAAAGCCTAATTCATCAGATAATTAGATTCTTAACCAATTTGATTATTTGACCAAATAATCAACCATAAAGATGGTTATCAAGAAATCAAGTCCGGGGTTTATGGATGACGATGAAATTTGGTCAGATTAGGTCAGATTAGGTCGCACGTTTTGGTAACAAATCAAATAGTGAGGCAGGGATGATGATGAAATCAAGTTAGAGGTTATTAGCTATTGAATTAGTTATTGATGAACTCAATCGATGGATGGGTTTATGAGTTCATTCATTTCTTTGGCCGCCATGGATGGTGATGAAAGAAAGAAGATGAAGACTCGTTATGTAACTTGAGTTACATATACATAACTTGAGAATAAGGCAACCGAAGAACTAAAAGAAAGGATCCAAGGTATCACCGAAGGGTGGAACGACAACATGAAAGAAGATGTACAACCATCGTTATGTATACGTAACATAATGTTACGAATACATATGTGTAAGTGGAAAGATGGAAAGATACCAATGACGATGATTAAAAAACAAAGAGCAATCATCGATGAAGATAATGATAGTGTTACATATGCGTAACACAATGTTACGAATACATATGTCTAAGTTTCATCATTTTAATGTTACAACAATCATGTCATTTTTTGTTTTTTGATTGCTTACATATACATTAGTTTTATTACTTTAATGTAATGGTATACATTTTGTCTGTTTTTTTCTTTGTGTGCAAATTTTTACATATATGTAGCTTGTCAAAATTATGATATAACAATTGATCTTTATAAAAGAATACATTATACATATACCTAGCATTGCATAAAACATAATAACTATTGATTAATTTTAGTAGAATATAGTACACATGTGTTTATTTGTAAATTATAAGTTACTATAATTTTTTCATAATTTATTTATTCATTACATGTATTTGTCTGTAGAAGATTGAACTCTTAACAAAACATGACATTTCATAAGGAGAAAATATGATTTGCATTTCAATTTGATTTTGTTTGTCAAAACATTTATGATTTAATTTGGTTATGTTTGCATATACATAAGCAAGTTATTTATGTATTTATATACATGTAAGCATGTTTACATATGGTGCATCAATTCACTTTTGGATTAATTTTAATTAACAACGGAGATGAAATTAATTGTTTTTTAATATGAAGATAAAGTCAACTATTGAATTTATTTTTAAATGTAATTTATGATAGGAAAAAAAGAAGAGTAATGTAAGAATTTTGAAGATTGTTTCTAAATTTTAAACATTTTTTATTCCAGATTTGCTCTTATATCATTAATATAATCTATTTAAATTCTGAATTATTTACTAATATGTCATTATGTATATCAACCATTGATAAAGTTCAATGGTTTAGATTTAGTTTTCTTGATTTTTTAAAAAATTATGGTTTTCTTAAGAACCCTCTCCCTGTATGTAAAATACCATCATCTAGTGTTTAATCCCATCATATTAGTGCGCATTTAACTTGCACACAATAACTAATACATAGATTTTTAAAGTAGATTTTAGGAAATGTATGTATTCATCATTAACTATACACATTCAAAAGAAAACAAATACAAGTAAATTACGACTCCAAACCCCATGTTACTAGAGGTTAGATCTCCACCTCATGAAATGTTCAAAGATATCACACTTAATTTGAACAAGCTTTTGTGAACATAATTTTACGTATCTTACAAGCAGAAGACTTTTATGAACTTCTCCTCTACAATACACCACAAAAATCATACATAAATATATATGTATGTATTATATCTTCACACATACATATAATATAGATACACACAAACACAACAAGCACCATCAATGGAGGACTTACCACAACACATCATGGTTGATATCCTCTCAAGGCTTCCTGTCAAGACAATCATCCACTGCAAATGCGTATGCACGACCTGGCGCGATCTACTTTCCTACCCTCACTTCGCTAACGCCCACCTCTCGAGATCACCCGCATGCCTCATGATGCATCATACATTCTCACAAAACACGAGGATTGGTACTGGTACACCAGGCGTCTTGAAATGGGTCGAGATCAAAGACGAGCATGATGATCACCAACTCTTGCACCATGACCCCGTCATGAGCCTTGATCTCGGTCTTGCACCTGTTTTTCGAGACATTCAAGTAGTCCAGGTGGGCTCAGTGAATGGTTTGATATGCTTGTGGGAGTTTGGGGATAAATGTGATAACACTTACATATGCAATCCATCACTAGAGAATACATGATCCTCCCTAGGCAGCAATACTATAGGGAAGAAGGTCCCGCCTTAATCGTTTATGGATTAGGCGTCGGTTCACTAACGAGTGAATACAAAGTGGTACGAACATTCCAAGGGGATATTCCACCAAAACAAGACCTAAGATCGCGCCCAAGTGTACTAGAAGCCGAGGTTTACACCCTTGGCTCGGCCAATGGAGGAGTCTTGGGCGTGTCCCATACTGGCTTAGTGGGTACAGCGGAGTGTTTCTAAATGGCAATGCTCACTGGATGGTTCTTGACAAGGACTCCCCCGTAAAGCTTTGTGCTTTCGATTTCGACAAGGAGACATTTCAGCCGTTTCCATCTCCTCCTTTTGAAGCAGTAGTAAATAGTGCTATTTGTTTCCAAAGTTTGGGAGTCTTGAATGATTGTTTATGTCTATCTGATACGTACGATTCTGAATTGACGATATGGGTGATGAAGGAATACGGGGTCAAGAAGTCTTGGCATAAAGAGGTGGTGATCAAGCAAAGTGTCAGCCCTGATCTTGTCTGGATGATGTGGGAGCCTGTGTATTTGGTAAAAGGTTTAAAAGATGGAAGTATCTTGATAGTGTATTATGGAGAACTGTTGATCAAATATTGTCCTCAGAGGAAAACAGCTGAGCGTATAGAGAGTATTCATCGGGATTTCAGCGAAATGGAGTATCGTCCTAGCTTTCTTAAACTGCAAAGATTTGAATCAGAGAGAGTATATGTGTTCTAGAGGTTGACAACTATGTTACCATTGATAATATATCCACTCCTTTGTTGAACGTATCAAACATATTTGATATTTCGTTATCTGTATACAAGTTTTGCTAGGGTGTTATCGATCTTTGACCATGTCGTAAGGTAGAGATCAGATGTCCTATATAAGTAGCTAGGGTCTTGACAAGTGATATTTTTAACGAAAAATAGTCAACAAAATTAACTTTATATAAGTATTATTTATATATCTATCAAGTTTACCCTCATTTAAGTTAGAAAAAATTGTTGTAAAAAATAATTTACATGCTTATAGAACAATGTATGTAAATAATTTTATGAGTGTATATGTGCGTATGTATATATAAAATAAAACTATTATCGACTAAATTTGACTTAGTGACATAGACATAGTAATATACCTCAGTTAGTAATTGTGAACTTATAACAAGTCATTTTCTATTGTTGCATGACTCAAAATTAAAGCAGAAATGATAAAAGAAGAAGAAATTATTAAGAAACTATGTGAACGAGACTTATATTTTTAGGTAGTTCGGTTTGATGTCCTGGGGTGGCTAGGAGATAAAGATAACTTAATTAGTTTATTTATTTATTTATTATTATTATTTAAGAGTCTAAATGCAATAAACTCTTAGAATTTAATATTAGATAAATTTAATACTCGATAAATCAATAGACTCGATAAAATTAATAATATGTCCGGTCCAACTTGGAATCAGTATAAAATTAGACCCAATCGATAAAATAATAAGATAATAATTTTTTAAAATCCCAATGTAAATATATTGGTCCCAGCAAAACTATAACATGTTAATTACTAAAATATTTCAAAATCTAAGATTGTCTAGTAAAAAACAAATCTATAGTCACTTGTTTTTTTAATCATTAGACATTTTTATAGTGATCATCTAGATCTATTTACATTGAATTTGACAAGTTAATCAATGTGTGAATACATGACAATTTCAAAGTTCCTTGTTTATGTTTTATTCAAATATATAAAGTGAACAGTCATGAAAATTTAAAGGTCGATGTATTAATTTGAGAGTGATTCACAAATATAAGCCAACTCTTAAATTTATAATTTATTAATTTATCGAGATAATAATATCTCATTAAATTAATAAAATATTCAGGTCCTAATATCATTAATTTATAGAGGTTTTACTGTAATATATTCATACATTACAGAATTGGTGTTCGGGTAGGAGATGATTGAGATTTTGTATGGGTAGCATATAAAACGAATTAGTCTAGTCTTTTAATGGATCATTCATTATCATTTTTCTTTTTTTTTGTTTTGTGTACAAGTTCTTCTAATAAAAAAGTCACATAGGGTTTTATTAATGCAAAGTTGTATGTCAAAGTTAACTAGTTTGATATTGAATTGATATACCATTGTGAAACTTAACAAGTGGCATCAAAGTTTAAATTCGAACAAGCTAGGCCACGTATGTCACTACCTTAAGGGTTATCTGATTGTCGATCAGAACCAAGTTGAAGAACTCACAAGTTAGAGATGGATCTGCTCAATCATAACAATGGTTGACTTCTCGATAGTTGTAGGTAGTAAACGTTTACCAAGTCTTGTCTACGTGTGTTATATCCTATCTACAAGGAATAGAACTTTAGGAAGTCATGAATATTTAGGAGATGCATATGACAATTAGGGAAAACTATGTTTCTATTATAGGTGATAGTCAAAAGACGAAATGTTGGAACACCGAAACAGATTTAGACATCTTTGAAAAAATGGATCTCTAGGAAAAATAACATCCGATTATAACTTTTTGAAAATGAGTTGTTATCGGTTACATAGAAGTACATTCAAATCCTAAGACACTTTCTAAATGGATGAAATTCCCATGCGTAAATCTCTAACTCATTACTTTTTTTTGTGTTACATCTTTATGTAAGGTTTTAATTAAACCAACTTTAGGGTATTTTATTAGATTAAGCATGAAAACAATATGCATCAAGTCTAGTTAATTATAATTAGGTGTGTTCAAAATCAGATATTCGAATTTTGAATATCCGAAAATTTCGGATAGTAGATTTCTATAAAATTTCGAATATCCAAATTCAGATATCCAGATTATGATATTCAGATTCAGATATCCGCATGGATATCAAGATTTTTTTTAAAAAAATTAGTATTAGTTAATAATTTTTAAAAAAATTAATATTTTTTATTAAAAAAATTTAGGTGTCTGAATTTCTTAGAGAAATATCAGAAACTATCCGAGAAGTCTAATTAATATTTTTATAAAAATATTTCGGATATCCAGATATCCAAAATTTTTAAAGAACACTATCCGAATCCGAAATTTCAAATATCCGACCGGATATCCAAAATTTCAGATATTTTGAATTTGGACTTTATGATACTTCAGATTCGGTTTTAGATTCACACACCCCTAGTTATAATATGTAATTACTAAATTTAATAGTTCTTTGTTTATCACTGGTACTTGCTACATGTTTAGATAAACTTCATAAATATGGATGTTAATTCCAAGGTTAATGATACATATTTCCTATTTGATCTAGAGATAATACCCACGTATGTCTAATATGTTTCAAATAAATGTTTCACGTAATCTCAAGTCAATTAAATTCCGATTGAAGTGAAGATGAAATCTAATTTGGTAGGACGGATGTCACAGCAAACGCTCATATCAACCATTGTAATAAGCATCAGGTATGCTCTCACTGAAGACATTAAACTTAATATTATTTGAGAGACAAAACCAAAGAACTTTAATGATGTGTTCACTTGAAATTCTTATGAGAATTCACCCGTACACTTGGGTCTACCGTATGGTTTAAAACACTTATTGCATATGCCACATGTAACCTTAATTCTTACAAAAGTGAATTTAGCTTTTTCCCATTTTATTAGTGTTATAGTAGTTTTCTCATTATTTTAAAATTATTTTTTATTGCATCATAATTTAAAGATTACATCGAGGATAACGCATTTAGCATCCCAAATTAAAATAATAACCATGTAACAAGCGGAGGTTGATATAGGTGAAAGCACAAGATAAACAATTGAACATGTTGATCCAAAAAGAATACAAGAACAACTCTTCTAGCAGTCGTTGATTTACAAAGAATGTCAATAATCAGGATTTCATACTAACACAACATATTGTGATAGTGAGAAAAAGTATTTTTATAAACTTCAAAAACTTCTCTCATTGCTTACATACATATAAAAAACAAACCAAAAGTCGAATGGGCTATAAAACATAGATGGGCCGAAATGGCCAAAAATAAAGTCCAGCAAAATCAAAAAAAAAGACAAAAGTAAAATAACTATTTGAATAAGCTATTTTTGGACCGAAACGACGACCCAAAGTTTTTTAAAATGTTTCCCTCGTCCCAATGGTCATTTCGACTAATCGCAGGCCCAAAATGGATAATTCTAGCCCAAGTTATGGTCATTTCAGTGAAGGCCCTTTTGATAAACGATCTTGGGCCTCCAAAAATGCAATAACTTGCTCCTCCACACTTGGGTCCACATCATTCTCTCCTGGGTAGACAAAATTCATTCTCGAATTCTCAACGGGCTCATCATCAGAACAATCACCATGATAAGATAGCAAATGCGCTACATTAAACACATCAGAACACCGAATGTGGCTAGGAAACATTAGTCGATATGCATTGGGATTATATTCTACATAATTTCAATATGCCCAGACTTTTTGGTAGACAACTTGTTGTACTTTCTAACTAAAAATGATCTTTAGTTAGCACAACCCAAACAAAATCAACTTTTTCAAAATCAACATGCCTTCGTTTGTGATCCATAGCTTTTTTGTATTTCACATTCTCTTGGGTCAAATTATGATGAACAACTTTATGAGCTTCATTTAATCCATCCACAAAACATTGGACAAGAAGTGACATTAAATCAAGTGGCCCTTAAGATGCAGGAAGTGACATTAAATCAAGTGCTTTGATTAACAACATGATTGTGAGCAACTCAGCTTCACATAGTTTCTGGTCCCATGCTTTCACATGGACACCGACCAAACATCTCAACAAATTACCAAGTGAACGATTAACAACTTTAGTTGGGCCATCCGTTTATGGATGACAAGCACTACCAAAACCAAGTTAGGTAGTGACTCAAGATTCGGGTATCCCGATCAGAAACAATAGAAGAAGGCAATCCATGTATGCGATACACATCATGAAAAAAAAGTTATGAAACATTAACAACATCGATTGTCTTCTTACACGGAATAAAATGAACGATTTTAGAAAACCGGTCAACAACAACAAAGATAGAATTATTACCCCTTTGTGTACATGAAAACCCCAACACAAAATTCATGCTAATATCAACCTACGGATGCAAAGGAACGGGCAATGGCATATACAGCCCCGCGCTACTAGTCGTGCCCTTAGAAACTTGACAAATACGACACATCTTAATAACGATCCACTTCTTTCTTCATAGTAGGCCAGAAATGAAAATCTTGTACCAACTGTAAAGTACGATCACGACCAACGTGCCCTTCACCATGCAACTCCTTAATAATTTGTAAACATAGATTGGAATCTGGAATACATGCATAGTTGATTTCCCTTGAACAAAAAACCATCTTGTACAAGAAAATCTAATTTCTGCCCAATTTGCACATCCTACATAATGACTGAAAAATATGAATCAATGGCTAACTTCTCATAAATGATATCTAAACCCAGCACATCAAACCTCATTGAAACAAGCAGATTACTCCTCCTGCTTAAGGCATCAACAACTTAGTTTGAAACTCCAGTTTTATGTTTAACCACAAAAGTAAACTTTACAAGAATGCTAACATGCACTCATGCTTATGTGACACCTTATCTTACGTACGAATATGCCTTAAAGAATCATGATCAGTGAACAAAACAAACACCTTATGAAACAGATAATGACGCCAATGCTTTACAGCTTAGACACTACATAAAACTCCAGATCATAAGTACTATACCTCAACTTTGGGCCTATTAATTTCTCACTAAAATAAGAAACAGGTTGGACACCTTGACTAAGCACCCCACCAATCCCGACCTTTGAGGCATCAATACCAGAATAGGTGTTGAGGTAAGCTTGTCTTTTATAACTTGAAAAGCCAACCTAGCATCTTCTATCCATACAAATGCCTTCCCCTTCATGCAGTCTGTCACTAAAGCCATAATAGAACTGCAATGTGGAATGAGTCGTCTATAAAAAGAAGCAAGCCCATGGAAACTACAAACTTCAGTAATGGTAGTAGGATTGGCCAATTTTTAATAGCTACTAGTTTAGATTCATCCACTTGTATTCACTCTCCAGAAACAACAAACCCCAAAAAACAAAATTTTAGGGGCCATTAAACACATTTCTTTGTTGCTGCATAGAAACTATCTTTGTGAAGTAAGGACAAATAAGAATGTCATTAAAATACACAACTACAAACTTCCTAATAACACCACTAATCTAGTCAAGAAAATCATCAAGTCTAAGAATAGGAAATCTATACCTCACAACAATTTTGTTGATAGTGTCGCACCCCAACCTTGATGGTGGAAACGTCGAGATGTGAGGGTTAAGATTGTTTACAGCCACACAACGCTATATTTAAATGTAAATATTAAAATTATAAGTTTCAAAGATATTACACTCATAAGTCTCAAAACATGAAATAGTTCCAAATAAAACAAAGCATAACATAAACATTTTATTCATTTAACTAGGTCCAAGTCCTAGTTTTATTTCAAGCTTCAAAAGACTACTTTAAACTTGAGGGTTACCTGAAACATGATAAAAATAAGAGGTCAACTAAAAATAGTTGGTGTCCAAGGTTTTCATACATCTGCAGTGAACACGTGGCATACTTGATCTTTTGGCTATCGAGGCACTCACTGATATCGATCGTTGCCTCCATTTTCTCAAGCCATCTGGTCAGGGCTATGGCTCCACCTTTGCCATCAAACTCCTTCGGTTTACAGGCCACATATTCCTTGTATGAACATCCCCTTATAGCATTAACAACCCCAGTCTCATTACCGGCTGTTCCACCATTTCCTATCTCTTGATTGCTTTCGTTCCCAGTCGGGTTCCATTATCCTCATTATCGTTGCCACTATCCCCGTGGGGTGGTGATTCTGAAGAGAATCGCTCACTTGGGCCATGATAGTCGGAATCAGTGCGGCCGACTGTTGAGCGATTAAGGCTGCCATATCAGAGTTTCCTGTTCCCAGATTGTTCCGGTAGGACCATCACTTGTTCTCGGTGCTCTACCTTTGCCTCTGTCCCTCGGGCTTCACTTCCGCCACTGTTGTTGCGGGTAACTCTTCGAGGCGGCGTGTTCTAGTCATAAAAGTAGTAAACCATAAGTTTTAACCATTACAAAGTATATTGTTCATACCACTCATCAAAGTCCAGCATTCCAAGTTAATATCACACTTGTTGTTGTCACACATCGCATACAAGTCATGTAGTTTCTCACACCATGAATAGGTAAATCCCACCAGTAGTCCATCATAATAATTGCAATTCCATGCATGTAATCAAGTTAAGTCTAGCGAAGGTTGTCTATTTCCTCCTCTTTCGAGGTCTCAGACATAACCTCCTCGGGGTAAATCCCAATGTCCAAGGTCAAGCACAATAGCATGATCTGTGAAGATCCCTTCGGGTTTAATACCTGGGTTTGATAAGACAACTCGGTGCGCAGAGGGAACGGAAGATCCAATAGAAGCATCCCATAAAGAGTGAGCACAAGGGCTCCCTCATAGGGTGAAAAGATCACGAAACAGATAGATAAACGAACAAGTAATGAGGAACACGTCTGAGATATAAAATGCACACAAACCTGGCATACAAATCTACATGAAGGTTCCTAGGTTATAGTCTAGGTCAAGTGTATTGCCTAATTCTCTATAACCAATGGCTCTGATACCAGTCTGTCACACCCCCGCTAAAAGCGGAAACACGGGGATGTAACGAGACGGGATCGTCATAACACATGGTAAGCATTAGAGATGCAATATAATAAATGATGACAAGCGTGTCATGACGACACCCGAAAACAAGGGGACTTGTGTCGTGTTTAGTCAATATTCATGACAACATAGCCATAAGCATAAACATGTTCACTGATTCACATAAACAAAGAAGATGACATTGTAATGTAATTCCCACAACCTGGGAACAAGTATCAAAAGAATAATGTTGTTCAAAACAGACTACAAAAATGTTTTCAAAATGTATGTTAGTCCCAAAATGAATCCTAGGTCTCCACTAAGACAGCACACCTAGATCTTCAAATAGCATTGTCACCTGAAAAGATATGCTCTAAATGGTCAACAAAATTATTGGTGAGCTCACAGGTTTAAATTGTAAATAAGTAATTGATGTTGTATAATGTTTGTAGCGGAATACCGTGAATACAGTTATAAGTAAGCAAAATCACATGACATGAGCTTTACAACCAAACCTAACGACGTACACAAGAATCTTGTCGGAATATATTCACCCAAGGCCCGTTCCTGGCGACTGTTGGTACTAACTAGTCATAAGCATAAAACGAGGATGGGGGTGTCAACCCAGTAGTACTACCAATACCTATCCGTCGGTTCTACACTGGAATTAAATGGTTGTAAGAAAGAACCACACAGCAGACTCAAGCATGTATCAGATAAGTACTCAGAAAACAGTAGCACGTTGATTCCAAGTATGTAAATTGAATGTATGTTATACAACATGAAAAGTGGGTGAGCATACTTTTCCACCAAGTTTGTAAATGATTGAAAAGTTGTATAAGCATAAAAAGGGGCCACGAAACTCACTTGTTAAGTGGTAAGTATGAATGATCAAAGTTCCCAACAGTTGTATGTAATGAACAATCAACACCTATTGACAGTTATTGCTACGCATTAATGATATGTATAAAGCACATAATAATGTTTGGTCGGTTCGGGTTGCATCGGGTCGGTCGTGGATAACACACACAAGCGGACACACGTATCATGTATTATGTAGATCCAAGTACTAGAAATAGTCGTCATTACCGATGATATTTGTGTAAAGATCCCATTGTTATAAGAGAAAGTACTTGTTAAATATTTGTAGTCCAAAATGGGTCGTTGATAATTGTAAAATGTTAGGTTGATTTAATTTGGAATAGTATTTGCATGTTGATAGCGTTGACTTTAATCTTTGTGGTCAAGCAATGAAAACTGTGTTCATGTTACCTCAGCATCACACGACAAACAGAAAGGTTTCACACACACAGCAACTTCAATCGCATAACAGACCAGATGCACAACTCAACACTCCATTCGCACGAATCAACCCTCATTCATACGAATCATCTTCATTCGTACGATTGAGCCTTCATTCGCGTGACTGGCATTCAGTCGTACCACACAACACCCAATCGCACGACTTAACCTCGATACGCACGAATCAACCTTCATTCATATGAATCAGCTTCATTCGTACGACTGAACTTCATTCGTACGATTGGCCTTCAGTCGTGCGATACACGCACAATCGCATACATTCATTCGGTCGCAAGACTCAATCACACACAACATTCATCCGCATGACTCAATCGCACACATCATTCATCCGCATTGACTCAATCGCACACATTCATTCGATCGCATGACTTAGTCGCATGACATCCCAGTCGCACAACTCAGTCGCCTGAATGACACAGTCGCATGACTCAGTCACATGACTCACCCCGTCGCACGGCTCAGTCGCATGACAGACCCAGTCGCCTGAATTGCAGGTTCGCGACTGCTAAAGTGCGGAGCAGCCTTCGGCTGCCCCGAGCACGAGTTTTACACAACAAGAACTTCCAAAAACACACTACAAACACACATAAACAAGAAGCACATGCAGAAAGACATCACACACACCCACACAACCTCTGTGTTCGGGTTGAATCCAAACACCCGAAACCTAGAAATGGACAGCAGTAAAATGAGCAAGAAAGGGCAACCAAGGTCGTCTACCTGTAAGGATGGAGTAGACTAGGTTGTAGATGAAGTCTAGACGACGAAAATGAGACAAAACGGGGCGGTTTTGGTGCAAAGAAGAAGATGTAAGGTGAAGAAGAGTGAAGAAGAAGAAGTGAAGAAGAATGAAGAATGGCTGGGAAAATGGGGTTTTTATACCCATCCCAAGTTTGCAAAATGTCAAATTTAGTCTCTCCACTTAGCCCCCGAGTTTCACAATTTTGTTTCGGTTGAAAACGACTTTAATAGATTAGTTATATCGATGATAAAAATATATTTAATGATAATTGGTAACTTAAAAATGGTTTTATTAATGAAGATAATATTATTTAAAAACGATATAAATTTAGTGATAACGACGACAAATTTGTAAAAGTATTAGGCATAGCATACGTTCACGATGAAAGCACAAGCACAAAGATGATAAAGCAAGTATGATATCCACACAAGGAGTTAATAATGATGAGGAATGAACGATCAAAGAAAGTTAATGGATAATCACGTTAATTGACGGACCTTAAGGTGACAGATGTCACATCACCCATATGCTATCATGTCCACGAGAGGTTCATGGTAGTTTAGTTATGAAGTCCATGGATATGTGTTCCCACTTCCACATAGGGATATCGGGTTGCTCAAGTAATCCAATTGGACGTTGATGTTCGGCTTTAACCTTTGTACACGTGAGGCACTTAATTACATAAGTCGCTATGTCTTTCTTCATTCCAGGCCACTAATATTGACCACACAGGTCCATATACATCTTATCAGAGCCAGGATGAATAGAATAACAAGTTTGATGAGCTTCGTACATGATAAAGGTATGAAGGTTATCGTGATTTGGAACCTAAATTCGATTTGCGAAGTACATCAATCCATTAGGTTTCGTTTCCAATTGGGTTAAAAGATTACGCTCCAGTTCATCCTTCATTCTTCCTTCTTGTTGCACCATTTGTTGAGCCTCCAAGATACTAGACTCGATGTCACTATCTATTCTTAGGTTTTGTAACAACACAATAGTCTCGTTGACATCTAGTCGAATCTCAGTATCAAACTCACCCAACGTGTCAAACCATTGTCGTCGATCGTGAATTTCTTGGAACGAGATTGTCTTGTTGTGACTCTTTCGACTTAGAGCATTGGCTACCACATTTGCCTTACCAGGATGGTAACGAATGTCACAATCGTAATCACTAATCAACTCTACCCAACGATGTTGTCTCATATTGAGATCTTTTTGATTGAAAATGTGTTGAAGGTTTTGTGATCGGTGTAGACTATACATTGCGTACCATACAGGTAGTGCCTCCAAATCTTCAAAGCAAAGACAACAACACGAAGCTCGAGATCGTTGTGTAATTCACCTTGTGGACCTTCAATTGTCTCGATGCATAAGCTATGACCTTTCCTCGTTGCATGAGAACACAACCAAGGCCTTTTTTTATGCATCACAATATACAGTGAAATCATCGTTTCCGTCGGGTAGGGTCAAGATAGGAGCATTGCACAGTTTGTGCTTTAACGCTTCAAAAGCTTCTTCTTGCTTGAAACCCCACTCAAATGGTTTATTCTTTTGTGTCAAAGAAGTGAGTGGCTTTGCGATCCTCGAGAAGCTACCAATGAATCGCCGATAATAACCGGCAAGAGCAAGAAAAGAACGAACTTCGGTAGGAGTTGTAGGAACACACCAATTCTTCACAGCTTCCACCTTTGCAGGATCAACGTGAATTCTTTGGCTATTTACCACGTATCCTAGAAATTGAACTTCCTCGAGCCAAAATTAACATTTCGAGAACTTCACGTACAATTGCTCTTTCTGCAATAACTTAAGAACTTGTAGCAAATGTAGCTCGTGATCAGTGTGGGACTTGGAGTAGATAAGTATGTCATCAATGAAGACGATCACAAACTTGTCTAGATAAGGCTTGCATACTCGGTTCATGAGATCCATGAAGACAACAGGAGCATTTGTTAGACCAAAAGGCATAACCATGAACTCATAGTGCCCATATCGAGTACAATATGTAGTCTTTGGGATATCATCATCATGGACTCTCACTTGATGATAGCCAGAACGTAATCGATCTTCGAGAAAATAGCAGCTCCTTGAAGTTGGTCAAACAAGTCATCGATACGAGGAAGAGGATAAAGATTCTTGATGGTAAGCTTGTTAAGCTCACGATAATCGATGCACATACGAAACTGTACATCTTTCTTTTTCACAAAAAGAACAGGTGCACCCCAAGGCGAAGAACTAGGATGAATGAAGCCCTTCTCAGATAGCTCTTGAAGTTGACTAGAGAGTTCTTGCATTTCCGATGGTGCAAGCCGATATGGTGACTTAGCCACGGGGTTTGCTCCTAGTATCAAGTCAATTTTAAACTCGACTTCACGCACGGGAGGTAAACCACTAAGGTCATCGGGAAATACTTCAGGAAAGCCTCGTACGATTGGGACATCCTTGAGTTCTTTCCCTTTGACTTTCGTGTTGACCACGTAAGCCAAGAAGGCCATATACTTCTTGCTTAAGCACTTTCGGGCTTGAGTGCAAGACATGAGTTTAAGTCCTTTGGAAGACTTTTCACCGAACACTTTCAAAGTATCTCCAAAGGGTAACGGTATACGAATGCACTTCTCAAAACAAATGATTTCAGCATGGTGTTTGGCTAACCAATCCATACCAATGATGACGTCAAAACTTCCAAGTTTCATAGGAATAAGATCGATAAGAAATCCTCTGTGTCAAGACTTAAGATGCAATCATGAATAATGACGTCAAAGGTGATCGGTTCTCCATCAGCAACTTCAATGGTGAGAGGTCTTTCTAACCTCGTATGTGGCTTAGCAAGTATGGGTTCAAACTCTAATGAAACAAAACTCTTATCGGCTCCAGAATCAAATAGGACACAGGCATAAGTTTTATTAATAAGGAACATACCTGTTCA
The DNA here is from genome assembly GCA_025506515.1 of Flaveria trinervia. NCBI lineage: Eukaryota > Viridiplantae > Streptophyta > Magnoliopsida > Asterales > Asteraceae > Flaveria > Flaveria trinervia. The sequence continues at coordinate 13,514,465 of CM046454.1, read as the reverse complement.
ATTTTAAAGGTATTTAACGATACAGTTAACGCATGAAAAGAATTAGGTCACACAAGTCAAAGGTAAGTTAACATACCATTTACCACATTGTTGTTTGCTTGTGCTTGATTTGTGTTGATGTTGAAAGCACGTCGTCGGGCTTGTGGAACATTACCCATAAGATGAGGGCATTGTGGGCGAAAATGACCAGGTTCCCCACAGTTGTAGCAAACAAGATTTGTGACCACGGCGGCATTGTTAGGTGCACGGTGGCAAGTCGCCACCAAATGACCATATTTACCGCATAAGGTGCAGATATGGCATGGTTGATTCCTCGGATGATGATACGTACAAGTGTTGCACATAGGCTGAGGACCAGCATAAGCCCTAGCCCTAGGCACATGTGCCACATGTGTAGCCGTAGGTACAAGTTGCCTTTGGGGTTGTTTGGGTGCAGACATGGCATAGTTGCGTGCCGGTGTGAACTTGCGCTTCTTCTTGTTATTGTTGTTGTAAGACGGTTCAGCTTTAGTCTCCTTAACGGCCTCGGTAGCCGTCTTTTCCACCTCCTTTGCACCCTTCACAGACATGGTGCCCCTTCGTATATGGTTATCGGTGACTTGAGCGGTGATAGTGATGGCTTCTTCTAAAGTTGTGGGTCGGCTACCCACCACAACATCTTGAATTTGGGGTGGTACACCCTTAATGAACTTCTCGATGTTGCGGGGGACAGTGTCGACCATGTGAGGCAGCAATATACTCAACTCATGATGCCTAGTTTAGTAGGCCAAATGGTCACCACCATCTTGCTTCAAGTTCCAAAATTCTTTCTCCAACTTTTGCAGTTCGCTTCTCAGGCAAAACTTCATGATGGCGATGTTCTTGAACTCTTCCCAAGTAAGTGCCAGAATAGCATCGGCTCCTTGATTTCTCTTCTCGTTATTCCACCAAGTAAATGCCCTTTGTTGGAGCATACTAGTGGCATAACGAACTTTGTGTGCCTCGGGACACTCACAGTTGACAAAGGTATTTTCCATGCTCTCGAACAACTCAAGAAGACCAGTGGCTCCTTCCTTGCCACTAAAACTAGTGGGCTTGCAAGAGCTAAAGTGCTTGAAGGTGCAAGTTTGGTTGTTGCGTCCTTGGTTAGCACTATTCTCTCCTTGACCATTTCATTGTTGCTAGAGTTGGTCATTAAGGTGCTATTGAGTTCAGCAACCATGGTCGGGATGACAACAGCCATTTGCCGAGCAATCATGGCGGCTAGCTTGCGATCGGAACTTCCACGCTTTCCATGATGACGAGACATGCTGGAATATGCAAAATGAGTTAGACACGTGAAAGAGAATAACAAGGATTATAATTCAACAAGGATAAGGCAAGAGTTGTAAGGCACTTGGAATGGTTCCATTGGGTAACGCATTACCATTCGGAAAAGTTGACACGTCAAGGTAAGTTGACCCATTCGCCTTAGAAATTTGTGTATGTTGACCATAGTTTATCACTCATCCCAGAAATCCCCATGTAAGCATAACTAGTCACGTAAGATTTATGCGATATGCTTGCCTTAGCCCAAGGGCCTTTTGCCAGGGAATCTAGGATACAGGTGTCTATGTGTCACACAAATTTCTCAGGTTCATGAAATCAAAACCTTGATGAGATTTACATAGATTAGATATAAGTCTAAAGATTCGAGTCATAAGCATAAGTATACGATTCCACGTGTCGTCAAGAATAAGATTAAGAAGTTTCATTTGTCGGGGAGAGTCGAAGTGTCAAAGGTAAGTTTAGGGAGACAAGTAACAAAGTTTTAATAACTATAAGGCAATCCTATGCTAAGGCATCAAATTGCACATAAGTATGGCATAGCATTATATAGCATGCAAACAATATATTTTACAAGATAGAATTATGATTCTATAAGGTTCATGCATACTATAGTCTAGGTCACCATTTCTAATAACCTAAATCCCTATAGTTATGGGCTCTGATACCAATCTATCACACCCCAACCTTGATGGCAAAAACATCGAGATGTGAGGTTAAGATTGTTCACAGCCACAAAACGCTATATTTAAATGTAAATATTAAAATTATAAGTTTCAAAGATATTACAATCATAAGTCTCAAAACATAAAATAGTTCCAAATAAAACAAAGCATAACATAAACATTTTATTCATTTAACTAGGTCCAAGTCCTAGTTTTATTGCAAGCTTCAAAAGACTACTTTAAACTTGAGGGTTACCTGAAACATGATAAAAATAAAAGGTCAACTAAAAATAGTTTGTGAGTTTCCAAGGTTTTCATACATATTATTATAAGGTTACAAGTAGCAATTCATGTCATAGATTTTAAGTTAGTAAGGTTATAGAACACATATCATTACAACCGAACCTTGACTTTATTACAAGTATATAAGATTGGCTAAGTGTATTTGGTTCCCATGATGAACAAGCATACGTCATCAGGAGCCGGCAATACCTCGGCTTTAGCACCAAATAGGCTTGTCAGGCCCAAAGATCTAAGACGTCGCCAGGCTAGCAATAGCTAATGATTGTAAACAAAATATGTATCTCATATAAGACTTACAATAACACAAATAATCATAACAAAAAGTAAAGATGAATTGTATGTACATTTACAAGTATCAAGTTGTTTACAAGTGTAAGTTTATAAGGTTAACATGTTTCACCCCAAAAGGTGTGAAATAAAGTAAAAAGGGCATGGAGAACTCACATGACGAAATAAGTATAAGAATGAAGATTGATAATAAACGTTGTTCCAAGATGAACGTCATAAGGAACCTAAATATATGTATTTACAAGAGTTAAGTTTATTAATAGAATTATTGATTTAACGAGAACTAAAGTTTCAAGTGGAGTTGGGGATCTTTGTAGTAGTCTAAATAATATAACAAAGAAATATAGCATTTATGTAAATTATTATAAAGAAAATAACATTAAAGCATCCATAATAGCTAGTGAAGTTTAAATATAAACTTGAATAACATTTGAAATAATCATGATTTTAATGATAATAACTTAATGGTAATATTTGGACCAATAATAATTTATTAATTTATTATTCAAAATCCATTTTAATAGAAATAATCCAAGAACAACCTTTGTTAAAATGCTTTATCAAAAAGATAATTAATTAATTAAATTTAGAAAAATTACAGAAAATAATTTGATGTCTTTAAAAATATTTAAAGTTTACAAAAACCCTTTTTATACTTACTAAAAATTTTCTATAATTTATTTAAGGGTTGAAAAAATGTTTGAGGGTGCCCGGGTTCGAACCCGAGACCTCAAGGTTGATGTGTGTATGTGTAACTAGTAGACCAGGGCCGCAGCCTTGCTAGAATGTGGTTTCTAAATTTTAAAAAAACAATTATAGAGGATCCCCCAAACCATATGAACCCTAGTTTGTTTTGACCCAAATTGAAGATCAAATCCTTATTGTTAATGTTGATAATCATGGGGCTTTCGTTCCCCATGTCAATTCGAACACATTCATGTATTCAATTACCCGATTTGATGTAGAACAAAAGATGAACAATACGAAGAACAAGCCGCAAACGTCTGGTGTCCAATCGATGATCAAACGTTGATGATAATCGAATTAAACTTAAGGATAGCTTCGGATGTGGTTCTTGATTCAAAACCCTTTACCAAATTCAGTTGAGACAGGTCAGAGTATGGATTTCGATTAGCTTGCAGACCGCGACGGCGTCGATGATCGAAGCACTATGTTTGTGTGTTTTCAGGTAAATTACGTTGTGTAGAAGCTTAGGTATGGTTAAACGACTGTGTAGGTGTCTTTAATTTAATTATCATTGTGGTTTAATGCCCAAACGGTTATGGGTTTAAGGTGCTACGGTTATACACTCGATTGGGTGGTATTCGACGTTTAATCCTTAATTATTAGGTGCATTAAGGTTCGAATCACGCACACAAAGTAATTCGAAACGATTTGGGACTTCAAAACCGAGGGGTTTTTGGCGTTTTGAAGCTCACCGGAGCTTGGCCGGAGAATGGTCGGCGGTGTGGCCGGATTTATGGGAAATGGAAGGGGGAAGTTTTGGGTTTTTATTAATTTTACACTTTCACCCTTTGTAGTTTGTTTTGTTTATCATTTCATGCAAAAACATTCATTTAAAGTTTCCAAAATGGCAAAACCAACCCCCCTAACTTTAATTAGTTCTAATTTAAGATCATTAAGTTTATTATCATTATTATTATTATTATTATTGTTATTATTATTATTATTATTATTATTATTATTATTATTATTATAGTTATTATTATAGTATTATTATTATAACTTGTATTATTATTACTACTATTAATATTAACATAATTAATATTATTGATATTTTTATTTTTAACTTTCATATATTAATAGTTAGTGATAACTAAAAAGACTAAGCATAAATAACACATGAGTTTCATAATTGTCAATAATGACCCTAATAAGAATAAACGAAGTTAACTTTTAGTTAACAAAAATACGAGATGTTACAGATAGCTCGACTGTCAACACATATACACCAAGTGCCATCTTTTTTGGAGTGAATAAAGCAAGATCAGCATAACGGCTCATAATTTCACAAACATGGCCCTTAGATATCAACTCCTTAACCTGTCTTCGTAACTTCTCATGCTCTGATAGGCCCATCCTGTAATGTGGCCTATTAGGCACTTGTGATCCAGGTTCTAGATCAATATGATGTTGGATGTCACACAAAGGCATAAATCTATCAGAAATTCAGTGAGAAAAACACTAGAAATTCCTCAAGTAAAGGAATCGTAGCATCATGAATATTAGCACCTTTAACCACCTCTTTGCCTATCAGCAAAAAATGTGACAACCCTAGATTAAGAAATTTTATACACTAAAATATCTAAGCCACACCTAGATTAATATATATATTTTTATATATACATGTACGTATGCATGTATATATATATATATATGTTTTACTCATGCATGTGCCATCTCTTGTTAAATACATGTGTGTATTATGTGTTTATATGCATATATTATGTGTGAACGTATGCATGGTTGCATGCATGTATAATTTACGTATTCAAAAGCATAATTCTTTGATATAAAACCATATATGCTCAAGATACATCAACCAAACAACATCAAACAAACCAAAACACAACCCAACAAACATCATAAACAAAAGTAAACATCAAGAGAAACTTGACTTCAAACTAAACCTAAACAAATCTTCCACACTTAAACCCCAAACCAAAGTACTATCTAAAATCACGAAACCGGTTCATTAAGCACCCTTAATCACCGATTTAATAAACCAAATCATTAGTTAATCTTATAATGATTGCTTGGTGACTCATGCACCTCTCCACTCGCCACCTAGCTCTCCAAGACACCAAGCATATTCTTGTATATGCCACCTTGTAAGCCTAGAACCCTAGGGGTCATGATGATACCTTGTTGACAGCCGATTTCTTTCCCTTTAAGCTCTCGGATTGAATGTAACACACCCCAAAAACACTCTCGATCACCATCACCTCACCGAACATCATAACCATTTTCACCCATACTCCTCATCTCCCGAACATCATACACCACCACCATCAGTCCCACTCTCGGATAACACCATAACAACCATTTGTTATCACCATTTCCTACCTAACTCTCGGTTTAATAGCAACAACATCCAAGCAAACATTACCTCTTGAAAGATTGTCAAGAACACCGAAACCAAGCAAGGTGAGACCATCCTCATCATCTCCTCACACTTTCCTTCTGTCAAAATCAAGGTTCTAACTCCTAAAACCTTGCTTATTAAGATTATGAAAACTAAACATGTGTTAAATAAAAGCACATGTGATTAACCCTTTTTGGTTAAAATAAAGTTCTCACAAAAACATACACACAATCAAACCTATTTTTCAGAACAAAAAGGAAGCTTTTAAAATTTGAAATAAGTAAAACAACACTTAAAAATCAAATTTATAACAAGAATTATCAAAAGGGTTAAAAACCTAGCTATAATTTGTTAAAATCAGTTCTGCATATTAACGACTATGATTGTGGGAACAAACATTGAAAATATGTTAGAATATTGGGAATATAATTCTGTAAATTTTGGTGCTATTCCATAAGTAAATTAATTTATATAAATTCTTTAAGTATTTAAAAGGAAAAATTATATCGGAAGAACCGATCCTATTAAATATATGGAAAAATTATATACTGATCATTAAGAATCATAAAATCCACTGGAAAAATCTCATAACCTAACTCAAAGTATTATCTGAAATATGAATTTTTACATGTTCTGCAGTAGAAAAATCAAAATAAATACTTAATAGCATAATAAAATCTGAGAAAATCATGAATAAATTGATAAATCCAAACCTACAGAATGTATAAATTTAATAATTTTTGGAGCCATATAGCTATTTTGTGAAGAATTGGGATTATTGTAAAAATTACAGAAACTAATCTGTAATGTGTTCGACTTTGATAAATTTATAAGAAGTTCTAATTACTATGATGAACCCTCTGTAAAATTTTGGGAATTTATGGACTACAGAAACTATTTTTGGCAATTTAGGATGAATTTATAACAATTATAGAAAATAATCTGTAATTTTTTTGGAAACAAGAAATTAATATGATATTCCAGATTATTAAACCTATTTGTTATAAAAATTTCAAAATTTATTAAGGTACTGAAAATTTTGAAGAAAATAGTTATGTTTTCTAAACTATAAAATTATTTTGTTTATAGGTTACCATTGGAGTAAAGGCGAGTTTCATGGCCCATTTTGTTTTTATAAGTTTTGGGGAAAAAGCATACTAATTTATGAATTGATGCATTATTACTGAAATTTATGTTACAACCATTAATTCGGATGTGGAACCGTTAGATAACATTGGTAGCGCTACTTAGGGGATATCTCTTGCATTAACAGAATGAGTGTTATAATGCTATGTTATCTGATTTATGAGAATATGATATGACAGATATGAATGATCTGATTGCTATGTAAGGTTTGGTTGTATATATAATGCATCAATATTATCTGTTTAATAAACCTGTGAAGCTCACCAACTTTGTGTTGACTATTTTTGGTATGCTTTTTCAGGAATTCATCATGACTAACAACCTAACGTTCTCCTTTGATGTTTTTAATGGCTGGGGTGAAGTTGTAGGAAAAGTTTGTGTGAACCTAACTGTGAACCTGTATGACTTCAGTGTGTCGGGGATGCTCACTTCCATCGTCTCTGAAGATGTAGCTGTTAAAACTTTATGATGTAATAGGATTATGTAATTTCAAATTTTGACTATCATGATTTTATGTAATCCTAACTTAATATTTTGTTATGAAATATGTATGATTATGTGTTGTCTGTTAATTAGTATTTGACAATGAGTTCTGAACAATCAAGTCACTCCCTAAGTATTTCACGCTTCCGCCGGGATGTGACAAAAAACATCATCTCCAGCCTCCAACTCGTTCTCAATCTGAGAAAGTCAACAATGTAGCAGTGGGTTTGGTAGCCACTTTCTTGGGTTTAGTGGGTAACAACGTTATCTTCACATTATCAAACAGAAAACTATAAGTATTAAATTGTCCATTGTGTTCTATGTTGTGACCATATTCCCAAGGTCTACCTAATAGTAAATGAAACGCATCCATAGGAACCACATCATACCAGACCTCATCCTTGTATGTTTTACCAACAAAAAAATAAACAAGAGTACGTTACTATGTTTAGTTATTGACACCTCACTTCCCTTCTTAAGCCATTGGAGCTTATAAGACTTAGGATAGTTCTTTGTTTTTAGGTCCAACTTTCTGACAGCCTTTTTAGAAACTAAATTGTCACAGCTCCTCGAATCAATAAAAAATTACAAACCTTTCCTAACATGGTACATGTTAATGAAAGATGTTATGCTTAAGTCAATCATTGTTATTTGCCTTCGGTGTATAGCATGCGCGTCTAACCACCAGGCATGTCCCCACGTCTCCAGCCACCTCCTCTTCCACGTACTTAATCTTTAATCAAATATGGGAGTGTCTTCATAACTTTTATCTGCCATCAATATTCCATTCCTTAGGATCAGTAAACATTTGTCTTTTATTGGCCTTCTTACATGCTGATTGTCGGTGCCCAGTCTCCCCACAAATGTAACACTTCATGCTACTATCACCGACTCCTTTAGAAGGTGGTCCATTATAACCAACACCCTATTTTGTTTGGTTACCCGAACAAATGTCGTATTACATTCTGATTGTCGATGACCAGTCTCCCCACAAGATGTCGTGTTATCCGAACCCGAACTTCCTCCGGTTATGACAGTACATAAAACACAAGTATGTCAGTTTTGTTATTCGAAAGCTAGAGCACATTGATGAGTATTGGAAAGTGTCACCGAATCAAACTTGTTGAACCGGATAAGGCTAGTGCAACCAAAACAACACTTAGAAGAATTTTTTGTACAACTGAATAAAATCTTCCAAAGAAAAATTGGCACTTCTGAAGCTATGTTGAAGAACTTATGATGAGGAACCTAGTCTTCCGAGAATAGTAATTCCTCTTCCGAAGTAAAAACTTAGAAGTTTCAAGACAAAGACTTCCGAAGATTATAGGTCTTAAAGACTAGTAGAGATTTCGGAAGAAGCTGATTCTTCCGAAGTATAATTGGCTTCGGAAGAACTTATTCTTCCAAAGCCAGATAACCTTTGAAAGAACCAACTATGAACCAGTGGACATAAGTATGGCCTATCTAACAACTGTTGCCACCTCTTATATACTGCATGTCACTTTCCTACGCCCATTTAGTTTACCATACTTTATTTCACTGTTCTCTTTTATCAGTTAGTACAGTTATCACGTTTAGTTGCTGACAAAAGGTAAGTCATAGACCTGTCATGACTACCTAGTCTTGGATATTATTTGATCTTAGATACCATAAGTCTAGCAATGTAGTATCTATTTAGTAGTAAGTTCCAGCTTGTAATCTAAGTATACCAGTTGTAGATAGTAGTATATATAATTTCTCATTGTAACTCATTTAGTCATTTTTTTAGAGTCTTATAAATTTGAGTTGAGAAGTAATATATATAAATATCTTGAAAAACTATTTTTTGTGTTCATTAACTTAGTATATTATTATCAACTCTATTAAGTTTCTGATAATACTCCTCATTGCTTACATGCATATAAAAAACAAAACAAAATTCGAATTGGCCACAAAACATAGACGAGCAAAATCGGAGCCAAAAATAAAGTCCAACAAAATCTAAAAATAAGACAAAAGATAAAAATAACGAATAAACTATGTCATTTTAGGGCTGAAACGATGATACAAGGTTTGTGAAAATGTGCCCATCGTCCTAACGGTCGTTTCTACTAGTCGCAGGCCCAAAACAAAGACTTCTGGCCCAAGTTAGGGTTATTTCAACAAAGCCTCTTTTGACAAGCGATTTTGAACCTCCAAAAATACAATAACTTGCTCCTCCACGCTTGAGCCCACACTAGAGGTCTAGTCGCATCACCTCTGGTAGCAAGGTGCAAGGGGTGGCAGCCCATTTCATAACATGGATCCTTTACAAGCCGTAAAGTGGTGGCTAAGTACCTGATGCGGATCAAGATCCATAACTAGTGGCGGACCTAGAAAAGTATTATACGAGGGGCGGAAAAATTTAAGGGTCATTTGACTATCATAATATGATATTTTTCGGTCTAGTTTAGGTTATATCGGGTCGGATTCGGTTATTTACCAAAAAACGTTGTTAAAATGGTCCTTAGAATCTTGTATTTGCATATATATATATACACACACATATATATACACATATATTTATATATATATATAAACATATTAAAATAATTATACTCATAAAAATGATTAGCAATTATACTCATAAAATTGATGATATATAATATGTTTAAAACAATTATATTTATTGTTAAAACGGTTCCCAAACTTTCAATGCCTATGATGTTCAACATGTTGATAACAATGTCGGCCGGTAAATAACATTTAATCTATCAAATCGTGATACCAATATAATTTTTATGAAGGCGCTGAATCGGTAGACATCCGAGCGTGTTCTTGACGGAAGGAAACAGAACCAAAAACCAAGAGACAAACAATAACATGAACTATAATAAAATGGTTTCATTAATAAAACCTAATGATTACAAGCTCGTTACAACATAAGAATCACGACTCTTGGCAATGGGAGATCGAGCATGATCTCCCCTCTCATCCAGCAGCACCTAGTCCCCAGGCACTCTCTCAAGACCCTTAATCTCTCTACACAATGAAACTGATATTTATATGCCTCAGCCCATATCAGATGCGACTGGGCCCATTCATACGATTGGGCCATGCGTATGGTTCAATCGTACGATTGGACCATACTTATGGTTCAGTCTTACGAATGGCCCAATCGCATCTCTCAGTCGCACAACTGCTCCATTAGCATGGCTCAGTCGTACGACTGAGTCTCATTCGCATATGAGCCTGCGAATGACCCAGTTTCATATGTTTACAACATATCAAGTGTATTACATTAAGCCTAGACTATTAGACAAGTGACGAACTATATATGACAATATATGCTCCAACAAATTCCCCATTCGACATTGCTTGCAAATAGTAGATAACATATCTTACAATCTTCAGTCATCTTTGCTCTGGTTTCTATTAGAATCAAACGAAAAACCATATTAGCCAACATTGTTGATCCGTCAAGTTGCTACAATATTCCTGAAAATGAATTTAGGCTCAATAGCTTTCTTTTACTTTGCTGAACACCATCATAACAGCAAGATTCCCCATATGACTGATTTTTCCAGATAATAACATGAATGGTTTCCATTGCTTCAATCTTTACACAGGCTAACCTGATTAACATTAACACCTGCAGAAATTCCCCCTCAAATTCAGCATATCCCAATATATAAACATTGTGCTTTCCTTTCCTGGCGTCTTCATACGGTGTATTGGGCAAAAAGTAGAGGGTTCCAATCCACAGCTAACAATCTCAAACAAATCAGCATGCACTCAGATTCATCATCATAAACCAGCTCACATCATCACTTTCTGATTGCGTCTTCAATTTCTCTAAACATGGATTCCCCCTAAGAATGAGAATCCTCTCTGTGCAGATAGATATAACTTGATTGACCCATAAATAGTCAGATGCTCCTTACTACCCCACAAAATCAACACCGACTGCTGACATCTTCTCTTCTCTCTTTTGTGTTCTAACTACAATCACCTATTTTGGAAATCCAATGAATAATGGGGTATCCATCGAACTTATTTGACAAAAGAACCTCAAGGTGAATGTGCTTCGCTCATCCTCAAATCTGTGCAAAAGGTAGTTCCAGAATATTTTTTTTGGTCTGGAACATCGTTCATTCGTATGACATGGAGTACAATTATCATATTCGTGTGAGTGGATAATACGAATGATATCTTCGTGATACTGGTCTTAAGACTGGTCCAGTAGCATGACTGGACATAAGACTGGTCCAGTAGCTTGAATGGTCATAAGACTGGTCCAGTCGCATTCCAGTCATACGAATGGTCCAGTCGCTTGGTCCAGTCGTACGAATGGTCCATTAACATGGTCCAGTCGTACGAATGGTCCATTAGCATGGTCCAGTCGTACGAATGGTCCATTAGCATGGTCCAGTCGCACGAATGGTCCATTAGCATGGTCCAGTCGCACGAATGGTCCATTAGCATGGTCCAATCGCATGAATGGTCCATTAGCATGGTCCAGTCGTACGAATGGTCCATTAGCATGGTCCAATCGCACGAACGCGTCTGCACACAGATTTTCAGATCTGTAGCCGCCATGGATGCCAAAAACCCTAATCTTGAATTTTACATGAAACGAAACAAAATAGACATCATAAGATTCACAAGGGTGATATGAAAGTGGTTTCGAGTTCGATTTTAACATAGAAACAACACACGTAACAAGATCTGAGCAAAACACAAAAACCACGAAGTGGGTTTAACGTCAAATAACCTGAAATCGATCCATAAATCAAGAGCTCTGGTTGCTAGAATGAGTGTTAGATCATTCCAACAGTAACCCGCTCTGATACCAATTGTGAAGGCGCTGGATCGGTAGACATCCGAGCATGTTCTTGATAGAAGGAAACAGAACCAAAAACCAAGAGACAAACAATAACACGAACTATAATAAAATGTTTTCGTTGATAAAACCTAATAATTACAAGCTCGTTACAACATTAGAATCACGACTCTTGGCAAGGGGAGATCGAGCATGATCTCCCCTCTCATCCGGCAGCACCTAGGCCCCGGGCACTCTCTCAAAACCCTAATCTCTCTACACAATGAAACTGATATTTATAGGCCTCAGCCCATATCAGATGCGACTGGGCCCATTCATACGATTAAGCCATGCGTATGGTTTAATCGTACGTCTGGACCATACTTATGGTTCAGTCTTACAAATGGTCCAATCGCATCTCTCAGTCGCACGACTGGTCCATTAGCATGGCTCAGTCGTACGCCTGAGTCTCAATCGCATATACTACTGCGAATGACCCAGTTTCATGTGTTTACAACATATCATGTGTATTACATTAAGCATAGACTATTCGACAAGCGACGGACACACTATATATAACAATATATGCTCCAAATTGTATAGTAAAAAACATTTACCTTAATATAATTTTTTTTCCTTTCTACTATCTATTTGATTAGTTTGAGGGTAAAAGCACTAGGTTAATCCTATCCAAATTGTATAAGGGTTTTAATGTTTGAACACATTTAAAAATGGTCAGATATGCACAATTCCTTTAACTCTTTATGGTGATAAGATCTTAAGGAAGTTTCCTGTGAATTGATCCATTACACAAATAGGAACCATTCCACTGGGACCGTTGTGTCTGCAATTCTTTACAATATAAGTTGACTCTTAGTAGACTTTGACTTAAACATACCATTTTAAAGGGGGAAATCATCAAATTAAAAAATTTAGAACCTTCTTTTTACCAAAATTGCATTTTTAACTCATTTCAAATTAAACATATCGAAAAATAACTAATCTTTAAATTTCTACATAAGCTTAGACTGCTTATTTTAATGTGAAGACTTTGAATAGTCGACAAAAAAATTTGAAAGTACAAAAAATCTACCAAAAAAAAACCATTAAAATAAAGCACATGTCAAAAATATGACGGTTAAAATCCAACATACAAAAAGATATCGGCTAAAATCTAGCCTGTGAAACAACTAAATCGATCTAGCACTCCAAAATATGTTAGATGAAATCTTGCGTACAAAATATGTCGGTTAAAATCTAGCCTTCATGTTACGTGTGGTTTTTTATTGGTATTAATTTATTCTATGGAGATACCCCAAGTTATTTTGTTAGTTAAAACCTAGCCTCCATGTTAAAATTTAGCCAACTAAACTCACGTGACATTTCTGATTATTCTTTGGATATGCTTACTTTTAAGGCAAAAAAATTCCATGCAAATTTTATAAAAAAATATATAGCGATGTCACCTTTTAAAAATCCTCTATTAAATTTAAAAAATAATAAAACTTATACACGTAAAAGTAACTTAAAAGTATTTAATAAAGAGTTTAAAATCCATGGAAATATTTTAAACCATAAACAAATTCTTAATATCATTTAAATTAACGTGCAACTAAAAGGATGACAATTAAATCAAAACTAATTAGTGTTATCTTTTTCATGGTTCAATTTTATCAAAAAAAAAAAAAATAGTGGTAATCACCCGCGCTGGGGGTGTGGGTTAAATTTTACATTAAAGTAAGTCAATAAGATGAATTCAGAATTTTAAGAAATGATATCATGTTGTTTCGAAAATATACCTAAAACTAAAAAAATCAAATTATAAAGCTGAGAATTACAAAATTGTTATAATATCACAATAATTAACACAAGATTAGTGTTATAACCTTAAGAACTTTAAAGAGAATTGCAAGAGCAAGAAGAAGAGAATGTATAACTTATGAAGTGTATACAAGAGGTGCATCTTCTCCTCTACATTGAGGTGGTATTTATACTACAAAGATCAATCAACTTGGTAGACAAGGTAAACTATTTTGGTAGATAAGTAGCATAGTAAACTTATCTACAAGTTTGACAAAGAGTTCATCCACTTGCCATGGTAATAATTCATAATACTCCCCCTTGGATGACACTTTTCAAATTTCAAGAGTTTAAGTACTGCCTCGTTAAAAACCTTGCTAAAGAAAAACCCAGTGGAAAAAAAAACCTTAGCTAAGGAAAAAAGAGTGCAGCTTATAACTCCCCCTCAAATTGTCTTTTGTAGATCATTACATTGCGTGTACGTGCCGCATGCCAATATCATAAACATGTTTTCTGAAAGTTGTTTTAGGAAGTGCCTTTGTGAAAAGATCAGCTGAATTGTTGCTTGATTGAACGTATCTCATTTCAACCTTTTTATCTTTAATAAGATCTTGAGTGTATGAAAAGAATCTTGGTGGTATATGTTTTGTTCTGTCACTTTTGATATACCCTTCTTTCATTTGTGAGACACAAGCTGCATTATCTTCATAGATTGGTGTTGCATTTTCATCTTTCTCCAATCCACAAGAAGTTGATATAAGTTGTGTCATAGATCTTAACCATACACATTCTCTTGAAGCTTCATGTAGTGCAATGACTTCAGCATAATTTGAGGATGTCGCAACGAGTGTTTGTTTCTGAGAACGCCATGAAATCGCAGTTCCTCCATTCTTAAATACGTATCCAGTTTGAGATTTTGCTTTATGGGGATCAGATAAATAACCTGCATCTGCATAACCAACCAACCCTTCTTTTGAATTATTAGGATAAAACAAGCCTAAATCAATAGTACCTCGAAGATATCGAAAAACATGTTTAATCCCGTTCCAGTGCCGTTTAGTTGGAGCTGAACTAAATCTTGCTAACAAATTAACTGCAAAAGAAATGTCAGGTCTCGTACAGTTAGTAAGATACATAAGAGCTCCAATTGCACTGAGATATGGTATCTCTGGACCAAGGACCTCTTCATTATCTTCACAAGGACGGAATGGATCATTATCAACATTGAGTGATCTAACAACCATCGGTGTGCTTAAAGGATTTGCTTTGTCCATATTGAAACGCTTTAAGAGTTTCTCAGTATAAGTTGACTGATGTACAAGTATTCCATTATGCATATGCTCAATCTGCAAACCAAGACAATATTTGGTTTTTCCAAGGTCTTTCATTTCAAATTCTTTCTTTAAAAGAGCAATTGCTTCATTTATTTCCTTTTGCGTCCCAATTATATTTAGATCATCAACATACACAGCTATGATCACATATCCTGATGTTGTTTTCTTAATGAAGACGCATGGACAAATAAGATTACTTGTGTATCCTTTACTTGTCAAATAATCACTCAAACGATTATACCACATCCTTCCAGATTGTTTGAGTCCATACAAGGATCTTTGTAATTTGATGGAATACATTTCCTTAGGCTTTGAGCTTAATGCTTCGGGAAATTTAAAACCTTCAGGAATTTTCATATAAATGTCACTATCTAGTGATCCATACAAGTAAGCTGTGACAACATCCATAAGACGCATCTCTAAATTTTTAGAGACTGCTAAACTGATTAAGTATCTAAAGGTTATTGCATCCATAACAGGGGAGTATGTTTCCTCATAATCAATCCCTGGCCTTTGTGAAAAACCCTGAGCTACAAGTCTAGCTTTATACCTTGTAACTTCATTTTTCTCATTTCGTTTTCGTACAAAAACCCATTTATACCCTACAGGCTTTACGGACATCGGAGTAATAACAATAGGCCCAAAAACCTTCCGTTTGTTAAGTGAATCTAATTCAGCTTGCACAGCTCCTTTCCATTTATCCCAATCATGTCTATTTTTACAGTCACTAACTGACTGTGGTTCAGGATCATCATCTCCACTCATGATGTCACTTGCTACAGAATAAGAAAATATTTCATCAATACTTTCCATTTCATCTTGATTCCATAAGATATCTGTGTGACCATAGTTAATTGACATTTCTTTGTTATTTTCATCCAAATCCTCCTCATGAGAGGTTTTGGTATGTAGCGTTTCATCAAGATCATTCACTTTATTGTCAACTTCCTTTTCATGAGTTTTTCTTTTTCGAGGATTTTTATCCTTGGAACCGATTGGTCTTCCTCGCTTCAAACGTTTTTGAGATTCATGAGCCATTGTGTTATTTATTTGCTCATTTGGAATCTCAACTCGAGCTGGAGCATTAGCAGCTGGTATATGAGATTTAGTAACTCTGTTTGTATCAGTAAATGAATCAGGTAATTGATTTGCAATTTCTTGCAGGTGTATTATCTTTTGAACTTCTGTCTCACGTTGTTTAGTTACTGGATCAAGATGCAATAAGGAAGGAACATACCATGAGACATCATTTTCTTGTTTTTTCTTTTCTCCCCCTAATGCCGGGAAAACTGACTCGTTAAAGTGACAATCAGCAAAACGTGTTGTAAATACATCTCCAGTTAAAGGTTCAAGATATCTTATGATGGAAGCTGATTCATATCCAACATATATTCCCAACCTTCTTTGAGGACCCATTTTTGTGCGTTGTGGTGGTGCAATAGGGACATACACAGCACACCCAAAAATTCTAAGGTGTGAAATGTTTGGCTCATTACCAGTAACAAGTTGTAACGGAGAGTATTTAAGATTTGCACTTGGTCTCATACGAATTAGTGATCCAGCATGAAGAATTGCATGACCCCAAATAGACACAGGGAGTTTTGTCCTCATTATTAATGGTCTAGCTATTAGTTGTAGACGTTTGATTAACGACTCAGCTAAGCCATTTTGTGTGTGTACATGAGCAACAGGGTGTTCAACAATAATTCCCACAGACATGCAATAATCATTAAAAGCATGTGATGTGAATTCACCAGCATTATCAAGTCTCACCCTTTTAATAGTATAATCAGGGAAATGTGCTCGTAATTTGATAATTTGTGCAAGAAATTTTGCAAATGCTACATTACGAGTTGATAACAAAGAGACATGTGACCATCTACTTGATGCGTCTATCAAAACTATAAAGTATCTAAATGGTCCACATGGTGGGTGAATTGGCCCACATATATCTCCTTGAATTCTTTCAAGAAACAAAGGTGATTCCTTTTCAATTTTCATAGGCGAAGGCCTTGTGATTAATTTCCCAAGAGAACAAGATGTACACAAAGGATTTTATTCGATTGTGGGATCTTTTGATATTTCAATGGATGCCCATGAGTGTTTTCAATAATTCTTTTCATCATTGTAGATCCTGGATGACCTAATCTGTCATGCCATAAGTTAAGTGTTTCAGGATCACAAAATTTTTCTTTAACTGCCATATATGCCTGAGGCATACTAATTTGTGTATAATGTAAACCAGACTGAAGCATTGGCAGTTTTTCTAATATCTGATCTTTGCTTATGATATACAAATATTTTTCATTATCAACAGTCCTTGACTGAGTATCATATCCGTTATGATATATGTTTTTGAAACTCAACAGATTTCTTGTTGATTTTGGGGAAAATAAAGCATTTTCTATTATTAGCTTTGTACCATTTGGTAATGCTAAAGTAGCTTTTCCACTCCTTCTATCAGGTCTGTAGGGCCTGATATTGTATTAACGATTCCTTTTGTTGGTTTAAGCTCATAAAAATATTTTTTAGATCTAAGTATAGTGTGTGTGGCTCCACTATCCGCTATACATATATCTGCTTCATTTGTTTGATCTTGTGCTCCAGTGATGTTCATTTTAATCTTGAAAGTATAAAGAAAAATAATAAGTGAATAACAACGAAATTGTTATATTTTAACTAAACTTTATTTAATCGAAAAGAAAACATTACATGAAGAAAAATACATGATTAAACATAGAAAACACTAAATTGTTGCATATGACTATTGTGGTAATGCAACATATGTTTCAAAGGTCTATGTCAAAGTCTGCAGTGTTCAACTCAACATTGAGATCATTAAAATTATCAATATGGTTCACTTCCTTCTCTTTTCTTTTAAGAGAGGCTTGGTATAGTTCACACAAATGTGGAGCTGTGCGACAAGCCTTCGACCAGTGGTTTGTGCTACCACATCTAAAACAGGAAGTGCCATTGTTTTCGGACCTACCAGCTTCATTCCCCTTGTACTGGTTGGAATTGTTTTGTGGTGCGTGGTAATTAACTGTTCTTTGATTTCTACCACGGCCATATCCACGGCCACGACCACGTCCACGGTTATAAAAGTTACCTCGGTAATTATTATTACCTTTAAAAGAATGGTTTCGGTTATTAAGGTAACTTTTATCAAAGGAACCTCGGCCACGACCTCGTCCCCACTTTCTTCCAGAGTTTTTAGTAGCAACATTTATCTCTGGAATTGCTAATGATCCTGTGGGGCGAGCTTGATGATTTTTCATCAAGAGCTCATTGTTTTTTTCTGCTACGAGGAGAAATGAATTCAAATCAGAATATCTTTTAAATTTTTGCAACCTATATTGTTGTTGCAAGTTTATGTTTGATGCATGAAATGTGGAGAAAGTTTTCTCCAACATATCTTCCTCGGTTACAGTTTGCCCACAAAATCTGAGGGTTGAGCATATTCTGAACAAAGCAGATGTGTACTCGTTTACTTTTTTAAAATCTTGGAACCTGAGATTGTTCCATTCATCTCTAGCAGTAGGAAGTAGAACTTCCTTTGATGATCAAATCTGCTTTGTAAGTCTTTCCATAAAACATACGGATCCTCACAATTTGAATATTCAAATTGTAACATTTCATCGATATGTTTATGTAAAAAGACATCGGCTTTTGCCTTGTCTTGCTCCGAACAAAAATTCCCCTCTTGTATTGTTTCTAAGACACCCATTGATTTAAGATGTCTTCTCACATGGGCCGTCCAAGGCATATAGTTTTCTCCATTAATACTAAGAGCCGGGAATTCAATTTTTGCAATATTCGACATTCTGATTTCTAAACAAGAATTAAGCAAATAGTAAGATGATTATTAGAATCCATATATATCAATAAACATTGCGATACAATAAAGTGGTAGAGCTATGAACAAATACAAAAATAAGAAAAGTTTAAATTCTTCGGGTGGTAGTTCAGCAATGGGGATAAGAATTAAAATAAGCATTATGGTTGCCAGTATTAGAACCGGGTGTACCATCTTTGAAAGATTTTCTTGGAAAAACTTGAGGGATGATTTGTTTATTGTAAACGAAAATAAATTGATAGTGGTCAATTTATAGTTTAAAATTATAACCGTTTGTAACGGTTATGTGATTGTTTACAACGGCTATATAACCGTTCATAACGGCTATATAATCGTCGTCTATGTATATATCAACAATAATTTTTAAATAAGTATAAGATTATGTTATAAAAACATGAATTTAGTTTATAAAAACAAAATAGAATAAGAACGACAAATTAGAATAAGAGTAAGACGTTAGTACGAATAAATGTTAGCAAATATAATCAAAATATTAGTTGACATAAAAGGAAATGTTAGTTGTATAAATAAAGGTTAAGTAAAGGTTAGATGCATAAGTAAATGTTAGTTGACATAATATAAAATGTTAGTTGCATAATCAAAAAGTTAGATGCATAAATAAAAGTTAGTTTGTTAGTAGTCCATGGTTATCAAAATGTCCATAATAAGATCTCCTTTATGCTTATTTTATTTATATTAGTTATCTTCTCAATATAAGATATTATATATTATTACTTAATGAAGGTTTTACCTTGATTAGTAGATGACTTTGTGCTCAATTAGTCTTCTTGATTAGAGTTAAGAGCTTTCGTGCTGATAACGTGTTATAATATCACAATAATTAACACAAGATTAGTGTTATAACCTTAAGAACTTTAAAGAGAATTGCAAGAGCAAGAAGAAGAGAAATGTATAACTTATGAAAGTGTATACAAGAGGTGCATCTTCTCCTCTACATTGAGGTGGTATTTATACTACAAAGATCAATCAACTTGGTAGACAAGGTAAACTATTTTGGTAGATAAGTAGCATAGTAACTTATCTACAAGTTTGACAAAGAGTTCATCCACTTGCCATGGTAATAATTCATAATAAAAATTATATTGTTGTGAGGAGAAGTGGTAAAAGTAAAAATATATAATGCTTTTGGCACTTGATTTTAAATAGTATTCATACTCATAACTAACCTCTAGTTTTTTTTCTTTTTAATTTGTTAGATGAACTAGTATGCATCATTAACTTTTAAACTTTATAATGATATATTATTTTAGTATTTTATATTTAATTTAGAATCTACTTTTAATTTTTCCTCTCTTTTAAAATTTGTAACAATCAAAGGGTACTTTTGGAAAACCACCCTATTTTAAACTTATATATAGACATCAACTCATCAACCACCACTACTATACTTCATCATTCATCTCCCTCTTTGCTTTCAACCTCTACAACAATGGAGGAGCTAACATTTCAAACCAACACTCCGAGTATCAAACCGCAACCGAAAACCCATTTCCGCAAGCTCAACAACGTGTTCTCGATCTTCATCATCAGCTTCTTCTTCACATCTACTGTATCTTTGTATTCATACACAAAACATCTATCCGATTACACTGATTACAACGATAAAAACTTCATCTTCCTCCTCTGCAACGGAATCCTCGCTTTCTTGTTCATTAACTTCAGTAATTCTACACGTGTTTCTTCACCAAAAGAGAATCAACCAGTGAATACATGTGAAATGATCAAGCATCAACCTCTGATAATGTCATCAGCCAAAGAAGAACAAGAAGAAAAAATCAAACAAGATGGTGATGATTACGCGCGTTCGATCATTCGAGATAATATAATAGAAACAGAATATATAGATGATGCTGAAGAAACAGATGAATTGAACAAGAAATGTGCAGAATTTATAAGAAAAATGAGAGAAAGAATGAAATCTGAGTCGTTGCATGGTCAAAGTTGACTCGAGCTGCAAAATATATTCAACCTTTTAATACTAGACGATGCATATATTATAAGTAGGTTTTATCCTATGATTGTTTTTATTTGTAACATTTTATTATGGAAAATCTTTTTTTATTGTTTGATGTAAGAACGAAAACTTAAAAAACTATCTATCCGGTCCAATACATGTTATCCTAACCACTAATTTGACCAATAGTAATATTCATACGATTATGAATAGAATGTTTGTGAAAATTATGTGATAGGACATTTATACACGTTTAAGAGACACGGCTTAACGAGACGTTAACAAGTCATGTATCTATGGCGATATAAATTTTGTATGATTATGTGGTTTTTTTTCTACAAACTTTGACCCCACATATGTTGACACATCATCAAAACCATGTAAATATTATGTTTAGTTGACGAGTATCGCGTATATATGTGCTAATTCAACTTTGATTGATTGATTTGCTCTTGATTGTCGCGATATTACTCCTAATCAAATGTAGTCTAAGTGGTGAGAGTGTTGTTTGTTTTGGTCTCTTCGTGGTGTTTTATGGTGCAAAGAATGGTAGTGTGGGGGTGGTTATAGGAGTAATAAGTTGATTAAATGAAAGTGAGTAAATATTACAAATTTACAATGCAAGAAGCAAGAAATGTTCAAGTATTAATAGGAGTAAAAGTTAAGTTTTAATGAATAATATAAGGTGTAAAGTTACCAAAAAATCAATGTATAGCTAGTTTGAGTGTTCTTTTTAATTTGAAAAATAACATTTCTAAGCTTGTCTCATGTTCAATTTTTTTAAAAATTCTTTTAACCGATAAACATACGCTCTTCCTAAACTACTTTTTTACAAATGAATACAACCCGCATGTATTATTGTCAATCTACAAACCTTTATTGTTTTTGATATTATTGTCAATTCATATAAAAAGAAACAATTACTAGGAAGTTACATAATTGACTTTGAATTTTAAAAGTCTTGCATAAAATGACAACTTTGACCATGGCTCCCTGCCGCAGAGGGAAAATATACAACCATGTGTTGACCCCTTAGATTGTATAGATCATATACATATATCCTGCATTATTCATCAATATTATGTGGGCATAATTGAATTAGTATAATTTATTTATTGTATTTTGGGGTGGTGTGTAAAATACAATGATTGACTTAATATTTTTAAAAAGGTATTTTAGTACTTTGAAACGGAGAATATATAGTTGCGAAGTTACACACACAGAGTTACAAGATTAATTGAGATGGCTCACTGATTATAAAAGAAATGCGCTGATTATAATTGAGATGACTTTGATGGATGTTAGGCCATACCCTTTACTTAAAATATCATTGTAATGCCCAAAGACGATATATAGAATTAAGTTTCATAATATCCCGTACGTTTTTGTAACTATGTAATAATTACAAAAATAGGGTATGTGAAATTTAATTTTATATATCGTTGAACAAGTAATATGATTATTTAAAAGAGATCATCTAATAATAGTTACAAAAAAGATAAGATGTGTCGACAATCGTTTATTATTTTAAGAGTTCATCTAATAATAAAAATATATATTATATTTGATAAGTCTTTTTTTTAAGGAAACTTAGGTTGATTTGTAGAGAAAAATAAGCAAGTATTTGAAATTTGATAAAACACTATTTTAAAAGTTTGAAGAGATAAACAAAAAAGTGCAGTTGAATTAAGTATACAAGTAAACACGCAGGCTAGTCGTTTTCCTCTCACATCGGCACATTGACCTAACCTAAGAATTAAGCAATCTATCTGCTTGCTATAACTAAAAGCTTATAAGTTTTTTTAAAGTCTTAAGTTTTTTTATATGAACTTTCTACTATAAAGGGAATCCAAAGTCTTCAATATCTCTTTGAGCGTTGTTAGTAGTCATTTTTAGAGCTGAGCATGAGTAGAGAGACTTTACGTCAACTTGTCGTTGATAGTTTTTAGGTATCTTTTGTTAAATTTTGTCTATTTATATTAGTATTATTATTAGGAGTAGTATTATTATTGTTAGGTATTAAGGTTATTGTTGGGATGAGTATTGGGTAGCCTAGTCTTACTTAAGTATGGACTAATCATTCATGCTTCAATAAGACGATGTTAACTAATATCCAATCATATTAATAACTAGTTAGTTGTATCATTATCTAATGAGGATTTCATAAATTGTATCAGAACTCTGAGATATACGAAATCGTACTAGAACTATTATCAACTGTTGATAAGCAACCACAAACAGATGAGTTATCATAAGTGTTTTCAAAACTGTGATACCATACTCATTATGTTAGTACTAGGATAATTATAATGCTTATTGTTGATACATGTATGTCCCTAGATCGTGATATGTGATGTAATGGATCGTTTGGTATGATTAATGAACTGATATTGATAGTCTGTTGGTTATAAGTTTAATAGTTCATTAATGAGTCGTGACTGAATTGATTGGGTTATAATTACTTGAATGATTACATATAATATTATATTAATTAACTAAAACATTCAAGCTTAACTTAATGAAGTTCCCATGCGAATGGATCATGCGAATGAACCATACACATGAAGAACTTCACACGATTGACTCAGTCGCATGACTGGACCAGGAGACTGGATCAGTCGTACGACTGTAACATAAGATTGGCTCAGTCGCACGACTGAACACTCAGTCGCACGAATGAACCAACCGCATGGTTCAATCGCACGACTGAACCAAACTAATGGTTCAGTCGCACGATTGAATAGTGCCAACCTATAAATACAACTCAATTCGTGAAAAACGAGGAGATTCGAACAAGTACGATTCAAGTCGAACCCTAGCCGTCCAGAAACCTTCCAAATCGTTCTCCAAGTTCATAGAACACATTAGATCGATTCCTTATCGATTTCTAACGTTAGTTTCAATCCTTGATTGATTCTTCGTGTGTTCTCATTGATTGGATCACCAATCAAATAGGATTCCGCACTATTGATCGGTATACACGTGATCTCTAGGTATTTCAGTCGAATACCAGGTCCTAACAAGTGGTATCAGAGCTATTGGCTCGTGATTACGTGTTGATTCAATCAAGATTGCATAAAGTTTGTGTTTTTACACTAAAAACGCAATCTTTGGCATCAAAAGTGATTGGAAGTTCCCTGCTCATCGACGTTTGGTTTCTACGGACTTAGGCAATTAGAACTTGTGAAATTCGAATTTTTACGGCTGAAAACCGTCAAACCTAGAAATTTTCGCAAAACAGCAGCTTCAATCGACGACTGACTCATTCGTACGACTGGACTCCATTCGCATTGCTCATACGCACGATTGGACCTAGTCGCACCTTCATTCGGCCGATTGAACCGTTCGTTCGCATACTCATACGCACCAGATTCATTCGCACGACTGAAACCAATCGCCTAGTTCATTCGCACGATTGAACCATCGCAGAGCTTATACGCACGATTAGCTCATTCGCATCCTTCAGTCGCATCAGTGAAAGTTTGTTTGATTAGATTAAAGTTTATTCATCATGGAAGATCAGATGTCAGCCTTTACTGCTGGGAAGGATCAAGGATACATAATCTGTTGCTGCTTGAGAGTGAGGTGGGGAATCACAATAAACCACCAAAGCTTTTGACTTTAGATGAGTTTCCCCACTGGAAACAACGTTTTGAGATCTACCTTAATGGAGTAGATCCTAATCTGTGGGAAGCCATTGAGATAGGCTATAGTACACGGGGGAGCTGATGGGGTTAAACTAACATTAAGCGGGATGACAGACGCACAGAAAGTAAAGTACAATGCAGAGAAAAGAGTCTATGCATTGATCACTCAGTCTATCCCCAAAGACATATTCCACCAGTATTCCGAGAACAAGCAGTCCAAGAAACTGTGGGATGCGCTAGAGAAGAGATATGATGGTAATGCATCATTGAAGGCAATCAAAGAAGGAGTTAAAGAAGGAATTCGATAACTTCTCATCAATTGGTAATGAAAGCTTGGACGACGTCATAGATAGATTCTACCACTTGATGAGTGAATTGCATACACATGGAGTGGCTACTACCATGGAAGAAAAAGTAAGCAATTTCGCAGACGGGTTGCCTGATAATTGGGCTACATTCGTGTCTAACCTGAGACAGAATGGAATTCTTGTAAAGCTGGATATAAATGACTTCATTCTTAAGTTGCGAGAAGAAGCACTAAGGATGAAGTATAGAGCTCAGAAGTCTTCGTACACACAAAATCCAGCTTTTATAACGCCACACCTCAAGCTAAGGCATCTGGAGCACCCCTCCAGTCTGCGTTGTGTCTAGCTCGTCAGGTCCCTCACATGCTTCTCCGTCTGGATCAGACACGTCTGGGTCATCATGTACCCATCATATTGGATCAGAAGCAACGCTACCAAACTGAAGACCGAGAACTTCGGTAATGTGACCGTGGAAGTAGCACGAGAGCATATGGATCTCTTAGCAGCAGTGGTTCATTCATATGATGGACTTGTTGCTGGGAAGATTGGAAACTGCCATCTGGCAGATGAGGACTACGAGCAGGTGGATGAGATGGAGCTTGAAAGAATGGATATAATGTGGGCCTTAGCAAGTGCTGTTCGGAGGGCGAAGAAGTTGTGAAAAAGACTGGACAGAACTTGGTTGCTACTAAGGACACCACCTTTGGCTTCGACAAGAGTAAAGTGACCGCTTTAACTGTGGTGAGAAGGGGCACTTCAAACGAGAATGTGTCAAGCCAAAGAAGACGGGGAAGGGAACCCGTTCTCATCATTTACTCGCCAGGACAAGCAACCCTCTAATTCTACTTCATCAAACAAGGACCCAAAAGCACTAACTGCTCATGATGATGAAGGACAGGATTGGGTTTCAGGTGTTGTCTCACCAGGAGAATCTAACATTGCCAGTGTCGAGGATATTGACGATGATTCTGCGAGTGAAGGTGAATAGCAGTTGAAATTGCAATGTCACATAGTGAAGAAACAACTGCAGCCGAGGTCAGCTACAAGCCAAATGAGGAAGTTTCCACATCAGCGACAGAAAAGCTAGAGTCGACAGAACCAGAATCATCTGATGCGGCACTGATGGCTAATACTTCTGAACCAACTCAGGTAAGTACCACTGACCAAATTTTTAATAACCATGCTTGTTCTGATTGTGACACGTTTAGGAAGAGCATTGATGAAAAATTTGCTAGGTTATTAGATCATAATGATAACTTAGTAAATGATTTACGTCTGTGCACTGAGGCAAATAGAGTACTAAAACAAAATGAGCATTGTTATAAAGAAGATAGACCTATTGACCAAACAACTTAGGGAAACTGAAGTATTGGCTTTTAACCAAGCAAACGACATTAGGTACTATCTTAACTCCCTAGAAGACACTAAGAAACAAAGGGCAGTTTTAGAAGTCGAAGTTAATTCATTAAAACAGAAACTGCATAGTTGGACTAGCTCTTCACACATAGTTCAACACTTAGTGAGAGAAAGGAATAACGGGGATGGATTAGGCTACAAAGTGGTTCCACCACCACCTGAGACCTTGATGAACACCAAGTCTAGACCAGTAAATAATAACCCCATCAAGGATCATGTGGGGACCACTCCTCTTGTTACTGATCCAGACACCTCATGTTCATCTACTGAATGGTAAGAAACAAAAGGAGGCACTTCAAAGGCAAAGGGTAAATTGCCATGTGTTAACCTGGAAAATGAATTTGAAAAAGTTAATTTAAAGTCAGGGTCGAATAGAGTCAAATCAGAACCTAAAAGGACTTCAAATGTTACCTTTTCACATGCTGCAAGTCAAAAACCAGTTAACCAAAAAGTAAAACAGGTTAAATCAGTAAAGTTTGTTACACCAGAGAAACATCAACCATCCAAGAGTCAAAAACTAAAGTGACTGATGTTACTAGAGTGTCACGCACTTCTCCATAAAGAAAGTCTACTCATAAAGTTGATAGCAGGTCATGCTACAATTGTGGAGAATGTGGACACATTGCTTCCGACTGTCATTTCTATCAGACACCTAGGAGAAGATTGATCTTCTGGACTCTAGACCTAGGTCTTCTAAGCGGAGTTCTCTAACTCCACCTAGAAGAGCTAGTGACCTAAAGTCCAACCTGTAAGCCAGACGACTGTTTATCATAAACAGGCATTGCACAAATCTGGCTTATGGAAAGAAAAATCCACCCTCGTGTCTGATTCTGATAACAAGAAGGAACCTGAGCTACCCTCACCTTCTAAGGGTCAATGGGTGGAGTTTATGATGTGTGATGCCTTTGGGAAACCCAAGACAGTCAAAGCTTGGGTTCCTAACCTAAACTGATTCTGTTACTTTGTATGTGCAGGGTGTTCGCTATAGTGCTGAGACTAACACGTGGATTATAGACAGCGGAGCATCCCGACACATGAAAGGAAATAGCGCCCTTTTATCGAACGTCAAACAAATAAAAGGGGGCATGTTCCTTTGCAGGAAACAAAGGAGGCTATATCACAGCTCAGGGAGAAGTGGGAAATCAGAAAGTTAAGTTTGATAAAGTGAACTACGTTCAACAACTTCAGAACAACATTACTTTCTTGTTTCCCAAATCTGTGATAAAGGATTTAAAGTCTTCTTCGATAATCAGAAGTGTTACGTGCTGAAGAAAGAAATATGATCCCGAGGACCAAGTTCTGATGACTGCTTAAGATAAAAGACCATATGTCTTGGATCTGTCAACAGCTACCACAACGGATCATGAGGTTCAGTGTTTCTTATCTAAGTACCTGAGAGGGACTCCATCTCCTTGAATCGGAGAATGGGACACATAAGTCAACGGAAGATGATATTGATTC